>BQNB010025153.1:839-59950 GCA_026074375.1 Tanacetum coccineum
CCAACATTCAACACCGTTTGTACCACCTTCAAGAACTAATTGGGATATTTTGTTTCTACCATTGTTTGATGAATTACTCAACCCTCTATTATGTATTGATAACCCAGCCCCTGAAGTTATTGCTCCAATTGCTGAAGTAGTAGCTCCAGAACCCGCTGCATCAACTGGTTCACCTTCCTCAAAAACTGTTGACCAAGATGCACCATCACCTAGTAACTCACAAACAACACCCGAAACTCAATTTCATGTCATTTCTAACGACGTTGAAAAAGAGAATCACGATTTAGATTTTGCACACATGAATAACGATTCATTCTTTGGCATTTCAATTCTAGAAATTGATTCTAAAGCATCTTCATCTTTGGACGTTATTCCTACTATTGTGCAAACTACTGCTCCTAACTCTAAACATGTTAACAAATAGACTAAGGATCATCCTTTAGAAAACATCATTGGTGAACTCAAAAGACCAATTTCCACAAGACTCTAACTCCATGAACAAGCCTTATTCTGTTACTACGATGCTTTTCTCACATCAGTTGAACCAAAGAACTATAAAGACGCATTAACTCAAGCATGTTGGATTGAAGCAATGCAAGAGGAGCTTAATAAATTTGAACGTCTTAAAGTTTGGGAACTCGTTCCTCGTCCAGATAAAGTGATGGTCATTACTTTAAAATGGATTTACAAGGTGAAACTTGATGAATTGGGAGGAATTTTGAAAAACAAGGCTCGGTTGGTCGCTCGTGGTTACCGTCAAGAAGAAGGAATTGATTTTGAGGAATCCTTTGCTCCTGTGGCTAGACTTGAGGCTATTCGATTTTTCCTCGCATTTGCTGCTCACATGAATATGACTATTTATCAAATGGACGTAAAGACGACATTTTTAAATGGCATTCTGCGAGAAGAAGTTTATGTCAGCCAACCGGACGGGTTTGTGGATCAAGACAATCCGAATCATGTGTACAAGCTTAAGAAGGCTCTATATGGGCTGAAATAGGCTCCTCGCGCGTGGTATGATCTATTGTAAAAGTTTCTACTCTCTCAGGAATTCTCTAAAGGAACCGTGGATCCCACATTGTTCATTAGAAGACAAGGCAAAGACATTATCCTGGTACAAATATATGTTGATGATATAATCTTTACGTCTACTACACCTGAACTATGTGACCAATTTTCAAAAATAACGTGTTCAAAGTTTAAGATGTCGATGATGGGCAAAATATCATTTTTTTCTAGGACTACAGATTTCACAAAGTCCCAGAGGCATCTTTTTAAATCAATCTAAATATGCTCTAGAATCTTTGAAAAAATATGCTATGGAATCTTGTGACCCCGTGGACACTCCAATGGTGGAGTAGTCCAAATTGGATGAGGATACTCAAGGGAAAGCCGTTGACCCTACACACTATCGTGAAATGGTTGGCACCCTTATGTATCTTACATCCAGTAGACCAGACCTTACATTTGTTGTATGCATGTGTGCCCGGTATTAGGCAAAGCCTACCGAAAAGCACTTACATGCTGTAAAAAGAATCTTTAAATACCTACGAGGAATCGTTAATCAGGGACTCTGGTATCCAAAGGATTCTTCTATTGCTTTAACAGATTTTGCAGACGCTGATCATGCGGGGTGCCAAGATACTAGACAAAGTACATCTGGAAGTATGCGATTATTGGGAGATAGGATTCTTAGCTGGTCGTCAAAAAGGCAGAAAAGCATTGCGATATCCAGTACAGAAGCTGAATATATAGTCTTGTCTGGCTGTTGTGCTCAAGTCCTCTGGATGATATCACAGCTTACCGACTATGGCCTTGGATTCAATAAGATTCCAATATACAGTGATAACAAAAGCTCTATTGCCTTATGCTGCAACAATGTTCAACACTCTCGATCAAAGCATATCGACATTAGATTCCAATTCATCAAAGAGCAGGTTAAAAACAGAGTAGTAGAGCTTTACTTAGTCAATACGGAGTATCAGCTCGCGGACATCTACACTAAAGCCCTTGGCAGAGAAAGATTTGAATTTCTAATCAACAAGCTGGGTATGCGAAGTTTTACACCGGAGACGTTGAAACAATTGGCAGATGAAGCAGAAGAATAGTGGTGGTACCTATTCAAATATCCTGTATAATATGTATATATATAAAATCATAAAAACACAAAAATATTTTTTTTTATTTTTATCTTCATAAAAATTTTTATAAAAACAAAATAGAAAAATAGAAAATCAGAAAAAGAAAATATAAAAATATAAAACCAGAAAAGCAAAATACAAAATTAAAAAATCAGAAAAAATATAAAAAGAGGTAATAATGGCATGTCATCTGAAAATCGATAACATTTACGGTCTTAGAAATATCATTTAATAATGATACGAGACTGTAAATGAAGTTGGAGCAGAAGTTTAAATGTTTTCAAAATATGCCAAAAATGGCTTGCTATTATTTCAGATAGCAACCCGGTTATCATCTTAAAGGCAAGTATTTCAAATAAGAAAACTTGACCTCACAACGGGAATTTATTCTCAAGCATGGTCTACTTTATGACCATGCAAAGGCTTGTGCATACTTTGCAGCACAACCCGTGCTTTCTTTGTTCCATAAGTGTACGTGTTAGTGCACTTATGAGGTAAAATAAGAGAAATCTTATTTTTGGTGTTGCTTTTCAGAAATAAAAACATTAAATATCAGAAAGTAATCAACAAATGTTTTTCAGAGATATTTGACCTCTCAAATAACGACTGCAGCTCTTTAAATAGAAAATAGGTCATTGTTTGAGGGAGAGAAAATGTCAACATTCTTCTTCAAAAGTCATTTGATAAAAGGGATAAAGGTTTTTAAACAATAACGGAATATCTTTGTTAAGGAAAGTTAATTAAGTTTAGCTTACATGTGCCTTATATGTTATGTGTTTATGCCTTTAGGGAGTACGTGTGTGAATTTAAGCTGCTAGGTGTTATAGTTAAAAATATTAGGGATTATTCGTGCCAATTGTTAAACTTTAATTGCCTAATATAACTTAATAAATGAAAATGAATAGGAGGTAGAAGAACAAGGGGCATTTGTGCCAAACTTCAAAAGTTAACAACAAACACCCCTTTGTCTGATTCATAACACACGCACACAAACACTCACTTAACAAACTTCACTCTTTAAAACCACTGCTTAATCGTCATCTCCCATTTCTACATAACCAGTCATTTTCATCTCTAAGGTATAATACATAAAATGATCTCCATCAGCTAATCTATCCACGTCTCAAAGGAATTGGTTTTTCATCCACCATTGATCTCAAAATCCCTAATTTTCGAATTAGGGTTCTTGAAAAATCAAAATGGTTAAAACTCCAAATTAGTTGAGGGGTTTTGTAGCATTAGGTGTGTAGAACACTTGTTCAAAACAGTTTCTTTGTTTGTTAACATATGTTGTAGTTTTATGTGATTATTGTATGCGAATGATTAAGAAAACAGGTAGAAATGTAAAATGTTAGTGGGTTTGGGTTTAGAAAGTGTTTGACAACATCCTTGTTTGCATTTAAGCACTAAAAACATTTGATTGAATGTTGTTTGATGATGAATGTGTAAAATGTTGAATATATGCTCGTTTTTTGTATGATTTTCATTTCTTGTGGATAATTAATGTTATAAATAATTGATAAATGCTTGAGAATGATTAAGAATGCTAAATGACTAATAAAAGAAGCATAAAACACTTAAACTTAAAACTGGAGGCGAATTAGGAAACATGAAGGAGGTGATTTAGTCCCTCCTTTAGGAGGCGAAATAGGCCCTCCCTTCAGGAGGCGATTTAGTCCCTCCTTCAGGAGGCGAAATAATCCCTCCCTTTAGGATGCGATTTAGTCCTTCCCTTTAGGAGGCGAAATAGTCTCTCCCTTTAGGAGGCGATTTAGTCCTTCCCTTTAGGAGGTGAAATAGTCTCTCCCTTTAGGAGGCGATTTAGTCCTTCCCTTTAGGAGGCGAAATAAACCTATCCCTTTAGGAGGTGATTTGGTCCTTCTTCTTTAGGAAGTGATTTTGTGCTTTTCCTTTAGGAAGAGATTTAGTCCTAACTCTTAAGAAAGCGATTTAGTCCAAATCTTTAAGGAGGTGATTTAGTCCTTTTCCTTTAGGAAGTGATTTAGTCCTTTTCCTTTAACGAGGCGAAATAGGTCAATCTCTTAAGGAAGCGATTTAAGAATGCTCAATCGGTTAAACAGTGTGCCATATAGTGTAATATATAAAATTGGTTATATTTAAATTGTATCGGTCAACTCTTAGCAGAATCATGACTTCTCGAGCCGATCAAATTACCAAAGACAATGCCCTTGTTGCACCAAAAAACCAAAAAGCAATTGGAAAGTTCAACATGCAGATTGAGCCAAGAATAAAAAGACCAAATGAAACAACTTATCAAGTAGTGCGCGATGCTTTGGCTCTCACAACATGCTATCCCGCTTTTCTGATCTCTGCTGATGTTCTGGTCATCTACATGCATCAATTCTGGGATACTGTCTACAAACACGGTTCTTATTACAGATTCAAGATTGATAACAAGAAGTTCACTATGAATGTGGAAGAATTCAGGGAAATCCTTAACATATGTCCCAGAATCCATGGTCAAGAATTCACTGATCCTCCTTATGAAGAGGAAGCTTTATCATTTGTCAGACATCTTGGTCATACTGGAGAAATCAAGTATCTTACTGACATCACCATTGATCATCTACATCAACCATGGAGAGCGTTTGCAGCTATCATCAACAAATGCCTTTCTGGCAAGGTATCTGGTCTGGATAAACTGCGACTCTTAAGAATTTAGATTCTGTGAGGCATGTTCTATAAGAAGAACGTTGATTTTGTTGATCTCATCTGGGAGGACTTGGCTTATCAGATAGAGAACAAAGATGCAAAGAAGTCCGACAAGATGTGTTACCCCAGATTCACCAAGGTAATCATCAGCCATTATCTGAAAAAGAACCCTTCCATTTCAATGAGAAACCGGTTGTTCATCCACATTGCTAAGGATGACACCATTTTGGGTAACATGAAGTTTGTCTCCAAGAATGAAGACGTTTAGGTTTATGGTGCTCTTATACCTAAAGAGATGACAAATCCTGAAATGCTAAGTTCTAAATCATTTCAGACTTATTATGCAATCGCTACAGGAGCAGAACCTCCAAAATCAAAGAAACAAAGAAAATCTGATTCATCTAAATCATCTGAGGCAACTCCCATAAGGAAGTCTCCATGAATGAAGAGATCTGCTAAGGTATCTCCTGCTAGATTAAAGAAGAGGGAAAGAGCTAAAGCTGACACTAGAAAAGGTCTAAAAGTTCTATCAAAAGTTGCACTTTCTGAAGAAGCTCAGCTTAAGAAGGTCCTTGTATGAAGCATGCAAGACTTCCATATATCTCATGCTAGTGGCTCCGGTGATGGTACATATGAAGGAACTGGTGTTCCTAATGTACCCAATGATTCAGAAAGTGAAACAGAGTCTTAGGGTGATAGTGACAAAGATGATGATGATGACAAAGAGGCTTCTAACAATAATGTAAATGATGATGATGATGATGATAATGCTGGTAATAATGATGGTGATAATGATGATGATAATAATGATGATGATAATGATGACAATGATGATGATGAAAGTGTTGATGATGAGGAACAAGAAGAAGAAGAAAATGCTGAGGACATAGACTTTTCTAATATAGAGGATGATGAGGAAAAGAATAAAGGAGAGGAAGACGATTATGAAATGTTGTACAGAGATGTAAATGTTAACTTACAGCATGAAGATGTTGACATACCAAAAGTTGATCAAGGTGGTGCTCAAAATATAGACCTACAATATGAAGATGCTCATGTGACAATCACTGCTTCTTAGAAGACTGAAGGACAAATGCAAAGTTCCTCTGTCTTTTCTGACTTTACAAGCAAGCTTCTCAACCTTGAGAACGTGTCTCCAACTGAATACACTCTGGCTTCTATGATGGACACTACTGCTCAACCGACATTATCTACTATAATCAAAACAACTCCATTACCACCTCTTTTAGTAATTCCTCCAATACAACAAGCTACACCAACACCTGCACCAACAACTCATGCTCCAATAATTCTAGAATCAACAACATCTATTCCAGTTCTTCTTGATTTTGCCTTAGTGTTTCAATTCAACCAGCGTGTCTCTTCCTTAGAGCAAGAAGTCTCTCAATTCAAACAAGCTGCTAATTCTGCTCAACTCATTAAATCTTTCAAGTCATAAATTCCTGAACTCATTGATGAACATCTTACTACAAGACTTGGATATGCTGTTCAAACTACCTTCCAGTCATACAAGGTAGAGATTGAGAAGGAAGCTCAGGCTGAGCAAGAAAGATTCATTGAAATTATAGACAAATCAGTGAAAGAGATGGTCAAAGATGAAGTCAAGAGTCAACTCACAAGGATTCTTCCAAAGAAGATAGCTGACTTTGCCACTCCATTAATTGAGAGCACTGTTCCTGACTCACATGAAAGAGTGGTCTTGGCTAAATCCTCTTCTCAACAGAAGTTTACATATGCGGCAGCTGCATCTCTTAGCGAATTTGAATTGAAAAAGATTCTTCTAGACAAAATGCAAGACAGTGAATCGTATCGAGCTACTTTAGAACACAAAGAACTCTACGAGAGTCTGGCTAAGTCATATAAGCTTGATAAGGATCTCTTTGACACATACGGTGAAGCATATTCGTTAAAGAGAGACCGAGATGAACAAGACAAGGATGAAGACCCCTTCGCTAGACCAAACTGAGGGGAGAAAAAAGGAAGACCGACAAGGATGCATCACCATCTAAGGAACCAAAGTCAAAGGGATCTAAGTCTTCTAGTACATCCAAAGGTACTTCTCGTTCCCCACACAAGTTAACCGGCAAGACTGTTCATACAGAGGAGCCAAGATATGACTCAGACATGCCACATGATCAAGAGTTTGACATGGGTACCAATGATGATCAACCCGCGGTCGAGGCTACAAAGGACGATTGGTTCAAGAAACCAGACAAGCCCCCAACTCCTGATCGTGAATGGAATAAAAGACAATCAGTTGACTTTAGACCACCGCAGACTTGGATTAGCCGCATTGCTAAAGACAAAGAACCTCCTCGCACGTTCAACGAGCTGATGAACACTCCGATCGACTTCTCGGCATTTGTCATGAATAGACTAAAGATTGAGAATCTGACACAAGAGACCTTGGTTAGACCTGCTTATGACCTTTTGAATGGAACTTGCAAAAGCTTCGTCAAACTCGAGTATCATTTTAAAGAAGTCTACAAAGCAGTAAATGATCGACTTGAGTGGAACAACCCGGAAGGACAAGCTTATCCATTTGATCTTAGCAAGCCATTGCCATTGATTCAAGATAAACGAGGTCGTAATGTGATTCCTGTGAATTACTTCATCAACAACGATCTTGAGTACTTAAAAGGTGGAAGCTCAAGTAGGAAGTACACGACTTCTACAACGAAATCAAAGGCTGATATGTACGATAATATTCTAGGCATCAAAGATATGGTTCCTACACTATGGAGTCCAACCAAGATGGCCTATGATAAACATGCCGTTTGGGGAGTCTCACACTAGGGCCCCAAAAGAAAACATCATGATGTGTTCTCAAACAAAAGAATCATTGGAGTTACTCACATTGAAGTTGAGAAATGGTATGATTATGGGTATATAAAAGAGATTAAAGTTCGAAGAGAAGATAACCAGTTATACAAGTTCAAGGAAGGTGACTTCCCAAGACTAAATCTACAGGATATTGAAGATTTGATGCTTCTCTCGGTTCAGAAGAAAATCTCTAATTTAGAAAAAGATGTCCTCTATGATCTAAACGTAGCATTGCGGATGTTCACCAGACGCATTGTGATTCTCAAGCAGGTGGAAGACCTTCAACTGGGAGTCGAAAGCTACCAGAAGAAGTTGAATATCACTAGGCCTCAAACATTCAAATCAGACATCACAAAACTTACCCCATACACTGCTTACAACGATCCTTAAGGAATAATTTATCAAGACAACATCAAGAGACACAGGTTGATGCGCTTGGACGAGCTTTACAAGTTCTATGATGGGACGCTCATCGATGTCAGATCTATGCTCTATGATATTGCCAACAACTTGAGGATGCAATATCTACCAAAGAGAGACTAGAACAGAAAGGACAAGAAAAGGTCTCGCATCATGATCAAGGCGATCGATGAACTGCTATTTGAAAGACGGCTGATGCAGAATTTAGAACGATTCATTGGTGGCAAAGAATACGAGAATGACTTCAGGCTGCTCAAAAGAACAATATGACTCAGTCATATGTTGTTCTACTTCAAATCAAGTCATTCTTATGTTAATAATAATCTTGTGAATATGTACAAAGTACAATAAGACTATACTAGGCATATATAGTGGTTGAGTATGAATTTTCATGAATTTCTTATTAAATTCAAAATTTTTCAAATTGACATACTCAAACACCATATAATATACCTCACAATTTGAGGGGGAGCATTAATATGTTCCTAATATAGCTTGTGAATAATCAGGAACATTTCTCTCCCAATTTTTCCTTAAACATATTTGAATCATTTGGTATCCAAAATATCAAAGGATTTGAAATTTTTTATAAGGGGAGAGAATGTGATTAAAATATGAAACTTATGACAAAGTGTTCTTAATAACTCTAAGTGCAGCTCATCCCCATATGTGCAAAACATTTTTCAAATATCGATGCACATATGCAGGGGGAGCAATTTTGAAAGGTTTCAATGGCATTAAGTAGCAATACCAAAAGACTGACCATGTATTTAATTAATTGGAGTTAAAAGGTAGTTAAGGTTAGGTACTTGTTCCATGATCCAGCCAGAACCGGAGGGATCTACCCCAAAATAATCCACTAGATAGTGTAGAGAGTCCTTAGGTATGATATGAAAAAGGAGTAAAAGTGAGAATAAGGGAAAAGTGCCAACTGAGATGGAGCTAGTTCTGGAACAAACCCAACAAGGTTCTAGTTAAGAAGTCTCACTAAGCGCTGAAGGGGTTGAAGAATTAAAAAGAAAAGTTAAGATAAAGGGTGAAAAGAAAGAAGCCCTCCTTACACTTAGGCAGAAACCGGGTCAATACATATGCTATCAGCAACACCTAAGCTATTGTCTGGTATTGAAGATAGTCATCATGGACCCAGTGATGCGATGCACAACCCTCCCCAGCCACTCAAAGTCGGAAAGACTTTGTTTCAAAACTCACGGAGATACACTCATTTCTATTGACTTTCTCACTCCGAGTTAGTTGGTATTGAAAAGGTGGCAATCAGCTCCAGCCTCCGATCACTAAAATCAAATGTACACTATCGAGTCAAGAGCCAATAAAGAGATCATCCATAAATCTCTCTAGGACACTTTTCCATTATAAACTGGTTTCTCACACACTGTGAAAACTAGTAATATCTCAAGAGTCCTACGCATTATCCTTGTGATTTTGCCAGAACATCAGAGTGATTCAGATGTAATCACAATGACGATGGAAATCCTGCTAGAGCCAACATCAAACAAACTCTTGGTAGGTGACTTGTGCGATTAATTATGAATCAAACTTGTGACAACTGGAAAGAAATGATGGTGCGATTCTATATGAATCAAACTTGTTCCAAGTTATGAATTGGCGATTGATGAAATTTTGAAATGCTAAAACTCTCGATGTGTCACAAAACCACTTTAGCAAGTGATACGTCGATTGATTTTCAAATCAATTTTTATTCAATTAGTGAGACTTTGTCCCACTGGTTCACTCTTATCGTGTTGTCTGCTTTGAGACGTTCCGATAATGAGAACCAGCTGAGTACGATGAATCTAATACATATGTGTTAAAAAGATTCAATACTGCATGTTGGAAATCTTATCAAGGAGATTCTTCTTAAATTGAATCTACCTGATTACAGGTCGATCCTCACGGATATGAAGGTTAAATCCAACCACATGGACGAATGACAAAGCCATATTCGTCCCCCAGATTTATTGCTAACTGTTTGATTGCTGATTCGTATAAAGATGGCGTGGAGGTACCTGATTCCAGCTACTGCTCAAGACAAGTCAAGATTCATAACCACATGCTCATACTCGACCAACAAATATAAATACATCATAAATGCTCAAGTACATGTTTCAAGACTTCCGCTACTCTGATACCGTACGTCTTTCTTGAAGTGACGAAGTATTAAAGTCAAATAATTTCAAAGAAGTTTCCGTCACTCTGATACCGAACATCTTTTTCAAAGTGACGAAGTGTTACAGTTGAATAATTTCAAGAAGGATGTCTTAATCAAGCTTTCAAGACCATGAAAAGAAACAATATGAGCATGTCGGTCCAAAAGTCACAAGTTCATAAGTTGGCAAAAGATAACAAGTTGATAATAAGAGATTATGATTGGTTGATGATCTCAAGATGCTCAAAGATCACTCACTAGTCAATCTAAAAGGAACAAGCTCACAACCTAAAGTTAAAGTCTACAACATATTTCACAAGATAAAGAAAAATAAAAAGAAATTCAGACTACAAGCTCAAGATTGAAGACAAAGCATAGTATGCTAGGTTTAAGATTTTGTAAAATGGAGTGACCTCCCTTAGGGGGAGATCGTTAGGAATATGAAAGTATTGGTCACTTCCATTTAGATAGCTCGTTTAGTAATTATTGGAAACTCACATAGCTAGTCACACCAAAAGCCCATCATCAGCCCCTCTAGGCTACGTGGACTGGGCAACCGGCCTAGTGAGTATAAATACCCTCTCCAAGGTGTGGAGAGGGTGTTGGTTCATTTTGTAGTTCACTTAATCATATTGCATTTCTATTTCGTCTCTCTCCCTCTCTCTATCAATCTACACTTTGTTCCAACTAACTCCTTCCTCTCCCATTTCTTCATCTCGTTGGTATGTTATAAGTATTACTAGAATTCTTCAAACCCGTAGAAATTATGGACCGTGAGGTTAAGAGTTTGAAACGTAGTAAGATTCCAATCGTTAAAGTTTGTTGGAATTCAAAGCGTGGCCCTGAGTTCAAGTGGGAACGTGAGGACCATATGAAAGCTAGTTATCCCCGATTGTTTGCTGACTGTGCTGTTGAACCTACTAGTTAAATTTCAGGACAAAATTTCCTTAAGGTGGGGATATTGTGACAACCGTGACTTGAGCAGGTTAGTCAAACCTTTAGAGTTGACTAAAGTATTTATGTGTGTTATAATTGTGAGCTAATGTGATCTTAAATGCGTATTTGATATCAATCCGTGATGCGTGTTCATCTTATTGTGATTGAGTTGTGGTTTTAGTAGCTATTTCATTTCGTTCACATTTTGTGACTATGGAAATGATGGTAAAATTTTATGCGTTATCGTGTTATCTGGTAAATAATTGTAGTATGAGCGTAAAGAGATTATAATGTGTTCATAGGGATGAATTAAGTCTAATATTTAAATTAGTTAAGCATTATTATTTCTAATTTAGGAAAGTAATATATGAAATGAAATTTATAAATAGTAAGTTTAAAATTAGTTTTTATTTAAAAGGTTTACTAATTAATAAAGGGTTTTTAAAAATAACAAAATAAGAATAATTAAACACTTAATAATAATTTTTTTAAAAAAATTAAAAAATATATAAATATATTAAGGGGGCTGGATTTTTAAAAGAAAAGAAAAAAAGAAAAAAAAAGAGTTTAAGTATAACACAAATTAGTATTAGATATTGATTAGGAAACTAGGTTTTGCCTATAAATACAAAAATTTGGTCTTCTCCTCCCCCTTGTTTTTTTTATCGTCCACCATCAAGAAAAGAAGGAAAAAAATATTTTTTTTATCAAGTATTAAATGGGTGGATTCAACTGTAATCGGTTAAGGGTTTAGGTATGATCTTCAATCCCGTTCTTGTTTAATTCTTTTTAATTTAGTAACATTAATTGATGGATGATTAAGATTTATAACTTTCCGTAAATATGATGTTATGAACATTTAATAATGATTTGGGTATAATAATTAGGGTTTAGGGTAGGTTTAATAGGGAGTAGTTATTGTAAATTCGGAATTAAAAATTGGGCAGAATTTTAGGTCATCTTGCGAGAGCCATAACTCGGTCATACGGATAGCTTTTATTGATTTTCTTGAGCCTAAAAATAACTACAGAGAGTCTACTTTCAAACCTTGGTGGTTTAATGAATTAAAAGTGAGTGGAGGTTAGTCAAAATGATTTTACAATTTTCCTTGTTGAATCTGAGTTTTAGGATCAGATTTTGAGTTGTGTTTATGAGGTCAAAAACCATATCAAAACACCTTTTTAATTGATGGGATTTCTACACTAGTAAGTTCATGATGTCTATGAATTTCTATAAAATTTTTAGATTTTTTCCAAGTGTCTAAATAGGTCTGGTCAAGACAAACTTTTGAGAGGTCTTATCAGATCCGAATTTGAGTACTTTGTGATGTTGAATTTTTATAAAACAGTTAGACTTAATATTATTTTTTCTAAAAAATCATGGTAGGTCTTAACCCTTTGGGATGGTAAGGAATGCAGTAGCAAAAAGCAATTTGATGATTTTGTATTTTATTTATAGTCATGTAGTGACTACAGAATTCTGCCAAAAAGTTAGAAAACTTAAATAAATGGATTAAGGGTATTAGGATATAAGTAAGGTATGAGAAGTGTGGTAAAGGGTTTATAATCATCATATAGACATAGTAGTCCATCAATTGATTGTTACATCGACTTTGATGTTTAGCCTAATCGCGTGTAACACGTGTTTTATTTGTGTTTAGTTGATTTCAAGGAACTTGTGAAGTAGTTGTGCATCAGGTGAGTTTCATAGTCCCATTTTTCCATTTTTAAATTGGGATGGAAATGATGCAAATGTTTTGAAATGATTCATTGCTGTGATTATGTGTTTTAAATGCGTATGGACATTACTTGACTATTATATGACTATGTGTTACATGTTGATATTGATTTGGATTGATGAGTACGCCCGGTTGGTGTTACTTATGATATTGATTTGGATCGGATGAGTACGCCTACTCAGTGATATTTGTGGTATTGATTTGGATTGAAGAGTACACCCAGTTGGTGTTACTTATGATATTGATTGGGATCGGATGAGTACGCCTACTTAGTGTTGGTTATGGTACCATGGGATCGGATGGGTACGCCTACCCAGTTTGAGAATGTATTGATTTGATTTGGTTTCATGTTAGCATAGAATTGACAGTTCATTTTTGTGCTACCTTTTTTTGTTAATCATAATGAAACCGAGTTTAATTGTGTGTCTAAAACCTATGACTCTCACCAACATATTTGTTGACGTTTTAAGCATCATTGTCAGGTGAGCATCTTGAGAAAAGTGAAGTTAGGAAGCTTGGCTAGTGAGACCATAGGCTTGCATGTAGAGTTATCTCCAAGTTTTCATTTCGTACTTTGTTGAATTGATACGTTGAATGTTGATTGGTTGTTTAGGTTTTGAGATATTTCGTTTATGTCTATGTATTGGCGTGACTCTTTTACCTCAATACAAGACCCCTTTTTTCTTGTGTTAGGTATTGTCATGACACTTTGTGTCCATTTTTGTTTAGTTTAATGCATTGTAGTTCTCTTTATTGTTGACACCATTGTGTTGTGATGATACCCATGACGTTACGCCTTGTGTTTCCGCCTTGTGTTTCTGCCTTGGCGGGGTGTGACACCTGTATGGTCAGACTTTGTGAGTAAAAACATTACCCAGGATGTTAAGTGCCTCCATTTCATTGAAGAGTGCGAGGACATCGCAACGTATAACAAATACGGCCTTGATGGTTACAGACAAAAAAGTCTTATGTTTTGGTGGTGCTTACTCAATGTTACAGACAGATCCCGTCGATCCCAGGTAATTAATATTGTATATTATAGATTTCTTTATGATTTTATATTAAGGTCAATCTTTTTTATTATTATATGTTATTATGAAACAGACTTTACCATTGGTATTTGTGTCTAAAGTGTATTCTACATCGCAATCAAACACGGTGGATCTTTTGATTAAAGACAGGGAGTGCGAGGTGTTTATAGGTAAAATACCATCTGTGAATCGTCCAAAGACTTTTAAATTGGCCTTTTATGGACCTGATTGGTGGAGTATGATGGATGAGTTGGCCATCCGACCCGGTCAGTACTTTGCGTTGACACTTGTGCGTAGAGGAAAGTTTAGTCTTACGATTTTAAATACTGCGGGAGAGGCTCTTTGATTCGTAGTTTTACACACGTATAAAATAATATACTTATAGAGAAATTAAGGAAATCCCCAAGTATCCCTTGGACAAGCTTAAACGTCAACATAAGTTGGTGGAGTCATAGGTTTAGGAATCCAAAAAAATTACACCACTACATTACTGGTGATAAATATTAAAAAACATGGCCGTGTCAATAAGTGAGCTATCCACCTCCCCCCCCTTACAAGCTAACATGCATAAAACAATCCAACATACCAACATCCAAAAGGTGTGCTAGTGGCATTATAACCACCACTTAGTCTTCCACTACCAAGGTTGTGCTACGCAGCTCGTAAGTATTACCAATACCAAAGGTCGTGCTACTATGACCACTCCGGATAATGCGTCTTACCACACACCTTGCATACTGGGATCCTAATATCAAGACACAATCATCCACAAAATCAAGAATCATACCATAATCACTGAACATGTAGCACGGTAACATTACAATGCCACATTATGTCCAAGGCATTCAGACCCACATTTATCACAGTAATCTAAATTTAGGCACTTGCAAATTTTCATCCAAGTTTAAAATCAATGTAAACATTGGGGGACTATGAAACTCACTGAATGCGCAGTGAGCTACATGATACTCAAACTCCTTCCTAAAAACTATACAACAATAAAAAGCTCATGTTACATCGGTAGCTAAACGCTTAATCCAATATAATACCCTAATGTGGACTTAATATATATATACTATATGTAAAGGACCTTTACCATCATTTTATATCTATCATTATATCTTTGATTTAACTTTCTACTTTTTTTTAAACACTTACAAACTTTCTGCTAAAATCGCAAAAATTTTTACCCAAACTTGCGCGACTTAAAACACCTTACCAAAATGCATCACCAATTCCACAAAAATCACACATGACCCACTGTGTATACTAATCTCATCCAGAAGCATGATTTTTTCAACCCTTAAGTATACCCTTGAAATCAAACTTTACAAACTGGTCAATTTGGTCTGATTGCACACCAAAGTTTCGACTTCAAAACCCAGCTTAAATTAATTTTTACCTTAGCCCATTTAGGGTTTTCTTAAATTAGACATATGAAAGTTACTTTCTGTAAAAAAGGGATTAATTTAAAACACCATTTAGTAGGGTTTTCACCTCACTTAGTTGACTACAAATTCGTCTCCTAAAAACACAGTTTTGACAACGAATCTTGTAACTTGACTTCCGACCTCAAAAAACTATTGAGGCCAGTTTTTTCAGAAACAGAAGACTCCAAATGATTCAGTTATTTAAAAAAAAAAGAATTATGTCATTTGCATTTTCCTCTGGAGAAAAACGTTCAATCAATCTGACCGAAATTACTGCTCATCAATATAACATCATCATGCAAACCTAACCTAAATTGATGGATTCTCTAATTCAAATTAATTAACATATTAACATTAATTACATAATAAATCTGTATTTTTTTATTAAACCTACATCCATCATAATTAAGCTATAAAAATTAAGAGATTTAAAGAGGTTTATGTAATCTACCTTTGTATTTACAGCCTCCTAAAACAACTCTCTGATTTTGATCTTGAATCTAGCTCCCTTGAAAATGATTTTCTAGGTTCTTGGTGATGGGATTCATGGCACAATAGGCGAAAGAAGAAAAAAAAATGGGCTAGGTTTTATAATAGTATTGCATTACTCAGCGTCTAGATTAATCTAACTAGAATTTGATAAGGTATTAACTTCTTTTTATTTGTTTTTATACTATTCCCGATTTACTATACTCAAGGATGATTAGTGCTAATAGTATCAGCTAGGGATGATTAGTGCCGCAAACTACAAACCACAGGGATGATTTTTGCAGATTACTCACATTTTTATTAAAACGCAATAAATCGCACTTTCTAAAAATAACATTTCATTTCTAAATTCACCTGCTATTTATGGAAAGTTTGATACAAACTTTCATATTTCAACCATATCATTCCTTCCTAAAGCCACTCACATTCAATAAACGCTTATCCTTTAAAAATCAAGATTTGACGTAGCAATATATGCAAAACGTCATCCATTCTCAAACTCCCTATTCCGAAGAATGGACTACTTAACTCAACATATAAACACACATAACAAAATGATCATTTAATTCTAAAACGATCACATGCATATAAACACCACAATTACCAATCAAAACGACCACGAAACACTCAAAAATCACATAAAACGAGCAAAAGCTAAAGTCTAAAGGTATAAGCTACCCTGCTCAAACCACGGTTGTCACAGTCTCCCCTCCTTAAGGGAATCTCGTCCCGAGATTCAACTAGTGACATCCACTTCACGATCCACAACACATGAAGATACTTAGACTTCATAATGGACACACTAATCACCCGAATGTTTACCATACCACCAAGAACCTCTACTCCTTAAGCCTCACCCGTCCCCAAAATAATTCCTCAAAAGCCTTAAGTTTTATAACCACTTGATTCATATCTTACCCTCGCAACTCATCAAACAAGAACTGTCTTGAGTTTAAGACATGAGTTGTTATAAAACTCAACGTTTTTGAAGAATCAATCCGACTTCAGGTTTACTTAAAACTTACACTTCTTGACCTGTAACCCAACCACTGACACCTGAAATTTTAAAATTCAATCGACGCAAGGCTACCATACTTTTCATAAATTAATCTACACCTATTTCACAACACCTACTCCATCAAACTCTCATAAGACTCTCAAATCAATACATACTTTACTAAAATCACAACAAGGAAAACTTCATTCATACTCTAACAATTCCAAAACTAATTTCAACTGAATCCCATAATCCCCTTAATACTTATAGTAGATCAAGACATCCTTGGTAAATATAATAACAAACTTGTCTAATACAACTTGCACACTCTGCTTACTTTGTACTTGAGAACCTTTGGTTCTTTCATAATTCCTAAAAGCATAATTGTTAAGTCGAAGTGTCCATACCACACTCTAAGCACAACCTTTGGAATATCTTCCTCTTGCATTGACAACATATCATAACCAAATCAAGATCTAACTTAGAGAAACAATGCGATACATGCAACTACGAATTAAAATGTCCTTCTTCCTAACAACAACACGTGTATTCTACTGAGAGGGACTTAGCCGAATGAAACATATTCTAAACAAATTCTACATCAAAACTTCCATATCCTATTGGAATCAATTCAATATCAAACAGGGAATTTCCTAATTCTAGTTTGCAATCACAGACGACCCTATTGACTTCTACCCTTTTACCATCCGCTATCTCTATCTCATAACCGGGGTTTACAATTCTAGGTTTCACATTTAACATAGACACAAATTCAGTAGATATGAAGCTAAAATCAGCTCCAGAATCAAAAAGTATAGTAGCAAAACAGTCATTCAAAGAGAAAGTACCCGTCACCACATTAGGGTCCCGCGAGGCCTCCTCCGCATTCACGTTCACATTATAAGCCCTTCCTCGAACTTGATTCCCATTGTTTCTGCTGCCACGATTTCCTTCTATGGCCAACTGATTTCCCGCCTGACCCGGTGCTCGGTTCAACTTAGGACAGGTAGGCTTTAGATGATCAAGACTTCCACACTCATAACAAGCCCTCTGGTTACTACTCATCCTTACTGCATTCACAGGAGCCACTTGCCTAAACGGTGCCCGACAATCTTTAGCAAAATGACCCGGTTTCTGACAGTTAAAACACACTCTACAGTTTCCACCTACAGGATGGTGGGTATTACATTTAGTACACCTGGGGTAATTCACATACTCATTTCTAGGAGGAGCTGTTGCCACGAATCCTGTCCCTACTTTCGCCTTCTTTTCATCTCCCCAAGACCCTCCAGACTTAGCACCCTCATCCTCTGCCTTCCTCTTTTCACTACCCTTTGACAACGTCCCACAACTAATTGCCTCATCCGTAAGTATACCTGCTCTCAAAACCGCACTCTGAATGGTTGTTGGCTGAACTGCCTTAACCATTCCCCTAATTTCGGGTGCTAAACCTGCTATGTATCTTTTAATGCGTGACGATTCAGGTGTCACCATATGAGGAACCAACCTAGCCAGTTCATGAAATCGGTCAGTGTAGGCGGCATGATTGCCTCCCACCATTTTGTGGTTCCATAATTCCAACTCCAACTTCTCCATTTCATTACTAGGGCAAAATTCTTCCACCAACAATGCCTTAAAGTCATTCCAAGACATCCCATTCGCCGCATCTCGGCCCCTCACTTGAATTTGACCATTCCACCAAGTCAGCGCCTTATTAACAAAGGAACTGGCAGCATACTTCACCTTTTGGTTTTCTAGACACCCACTGTTATCAATCACTGTTTCCATTTTCTCTATCCAACGGTTAAGTGCTACCGCACCTCCCTTCCCATCATACTCTTTGGGTCCACACGCCTGAAAAGTCTTATAAGAACACCCGTTATTGGCTTGGCCACCACCGCCACCGCCACCATTGGCATTCTGAGCATTGTTGACATTTGCAGTCACTTGTGTGACAATCTGGGGAATGACATTTGCAGTCACTCGGTTAAGTGCTACCGCACCTCCCTTCCCATCTCAGCTATGATAGCAGCTATGTTGGGTTGATCACCACTTTGTCTAGTGTTCACCATTCTGATAATATTTACAGAACTAATTAGGCAAGGGGAGAATAGGGTTTCCTAAACTTACTATCCTAACACTTACAAGATATAAATACAGCATACACATACAATTATACACATACAATTAAACATATAATAAACAACAAGACATTGATAATTGCATCAAGGTCACAAGTCCATGTGTGTGATACCCTTTATAATTATGTTGGCCACCATAATTATAATTGCGTCTTTTTCACACATGTACTCATTTCCAAGAACACACTTCTCAATGATAGCATGCATTCCATATAACACAAAATTACACATAACAAAGATAGACAACTAATTCAAAATCATATCATTAAATAAATCACCAATTAAATCAAAGACATAATTTAACAAGGTTCCTTAAAATCAAAACATAATAAAACAAATAATTCGCATCCTACACTAAGGCATGTTGCTTCCAGTAGACCCCGCATCTGATCCTCCTAGGTTATAGTCTAGGCTCAATCACCTACTTCTCTATAACCTGGCTCTGATACCAATCTGTCACACCCCGCCAAGGCGGAATCACGAGGTGAAACTTCATGGATATCGTTACAACCACAAGTGTGTCTACTATTGAGATAACTAAAAGGAAAAGGAAATAACTAACGTGACACTATGTGTCATAACAATACCCAACACAAGATAAAGGAGTCTTGCATTATTAAGTAATGTCATACACGCGCAAAGCATAATCTAACAAATAAGCAATACAATCGCACACAAATTATCCATCACAACATAAGTCTAAATAAAAAGAACAATAAAGAGAGCTCCATAAGCCAATCCTAAGGTCTCTCTAGCCACTTCTCCTAGCATCATTAGTCTCATGCTGATTACCTGAAAATGATGCTTAAAACGTCAACATAAAGTTGTGAGTAGTCATTAGGATTAGACATCCAAAAAGTTAAACCACAACATTACTGGTGAATAAAATAAAAAAAACATGCAGGACAATAAGTGAGCCTATCAATACAAGCTAACATGTATAAACAATCCACACATACCAACACCAAAGGAGGGTCTACGTGGCCAATAACCACTCACAGATCCTTACCACTACCAAGGTGTGCTACGCAGCTCGTAGTCTTACCACTACCAAAGGTGTGCTACATGACCACTCCGGATACATGCAGTCTTACCACTACCAACCTTGCATACTGGGATCCACAATATCAAGACACAATCATCCACAAAATCAAGAATCATACCATATCACTGTACATGTAGCACGTAACATACAATAGCCACATTATGTCCACGCATTTCAGACCCACATTATCACAGTAATCAAAACATTTCAACACTTGCATCATTTTCATCCCAAGTTTAAAAGCAATGTAAAAATGGGACTATGAAACTCACCTGATCGCGCAGCTACAAGTAACACAAACTCCTTCTTTAAACTATACACAATAAAAGCTCATGTTACCCTCGGTAAGCTAAACGTTCAATCCAATATAACAACCCTATTGATGGACTAATATCATCTATACTATATGTAAAGACTCTCTACTATCACTTTCTATCTTCATTATATCTTTTAATTACTTTTTACCTTCATTTTAAACACTTACAACTTTCTGCTCAAATGCAGAATTTTTACCCAACTTCACGACGAAAACCCTAACCAAAATGCATCGCACAATTTCCCATAAAAAATACAAACATGACCCACATTTGTATACTAATCTCAGCCAGAAGACCATGCATTATTCACCCATAAGTAATAACCCTTAAAAATTCCAAACTTACAAACTGGTCAATTTTGGGTCATGATTGCACACTAAAAAGTTTCGACTTCAAAACCCAACTTAAAATTAATTTTAGCCTTAGCCCTTTTAGGGTTTCTTAATAGACATATGAAAGTTACTTTCTGTAAAAGGGCTTAATTTAAAACACTTCTTAAGTAGGGTTTTCACCTCACTTAAGTTGACTCAAAATTCGTCTGAAAACACAGTTTTGACAACGAATCTTGTAACCATTATTTAATTGACTTCCCGACCTCAAAAACTGTTGAGGCCGGATTTTTTGAAAAGAAGACTCAAAATGCTTCAGTTTAAAAAAAAGAATCATGTCATTTGCATTTTCCATCATGGAGAAAAACGTCAATCAATCTGACCTAAATTCTGCTCATCTATAAAACATCAATCCATGCAAACCCTAACCTAAAATTGCATGGATTCCTTCCTAATTCATATCTAATTAACATATTAATCATTAATTACCTAATAAATCTGTATTTTTATTAACCCTAAATCCATCATAACTAAGCTATAAAATTAAGAGAATTAAAGAGGTTTAATGTGTTTACCTTTTGATTACAAGCACCTAAATAACACTCTTGATTGATTCTTGGATCTAGCTCTTAAAAGAGATTTTCCTAGGGTTCTTGGGTGATGGATTCACACGGCACACAAGAGAAGAAAAGAAAAAAAATGGGCTAGGTTTTATAAATATGCATTACTAGTCTAGTTCTAATCTAACTAGAATTTGATGGATATTAAACTTCTCTCTTTTTTTTCTTTACTATTCCCGGATTTACTATTCACTTATAAAAAATAATTTTTTTTAACTAATAATTAACATTACCTTAAGTTTCTACAAAAACCTAAGTTATTTTAACTATACCTTTTTATTAAAACGCAATAAACCGCACTTTCTAAAAATAACATTTCATTTCCATTCTCACTTACTATAAATGGAAAGTTTAACACAAACTCCCATAATTCAACCATATCTTTCTATCTCATCTCGCACATATTTAATAAACGCCAAAACCCTCAAAACCAAAGATCGACGTAGCAAAGCTTGCAATACGCGACCTATTTTCCAACATTCTACACTCAATCAAAATACTCCACATAACTTCATACACATGCCCATAAAAGGGATGACCATAAAATCCTAAGATGATCCCCCGCATGCATGATTACTTCACATAACAAGCAAAACGATCACATAGCACGTAAACACATAAAAATAAGCACAAAAACTGACATCTGAGGCATAAGCTAACCTGCTCAACCTCGGTTGTCACACTCCGCTTACCCTCTTCCCCATCTATCTTTCTCATATTTCACTCAACCATACAAATAAAACTAGAAACCCATATAAGGGGAAGAAAAAAAAACCATTGTTAAGTAGCAAAATTCAATGCAAGAGAACTCGTTGGCTTCCATTCATTGATGAGGGCACTAGAAATTCTGAGTTGAGGGCACTTACTCTTTTACCACCAAATCTAACACAATCCATAATCTCTACTTGTTCTTTGATTAAAACATAATCGATCTTTTCGATTTTCTTTTCATCCAACGATATTTTCAATGCAACTATCTTTGCTAAAGACACATTTCTCAAATTCGACACAACGGAATGTGTCATGGCGCATCAGCCAATTCCTCATGCAACCTTAAAAAAAATTATAGATAAGCAACCCGTGCCCGATTCTCTCAAGAATCTCAAATGGTCCGACATACCTCGGCGATAAACTTTTTTTTTTTTTTTCCCAAAACCACATTACATACAACTACACTCCCATGGTACACTTTTACAACAAACCTTATCTCCAATCTCGTATTCAACCAACTTATGTCCATTGCTCGCATAACTCTTATTTGCAAATCTCCCACACTGCTTGGAATTTTTTTTACACTACCTTATCAACATTTCCTGCACCAACTCAGGTCAAAATCAACTACCTCCACCAATCTGAGCTCATAGAACGGACGACCTACACTTCCTTCCATATAGTTCTTCAAAATGGAGCACATTAAATACTCCGAATACCGCTAACAATACATTAACATTTGCAATACCTATACATAGTAAAGCATAGCAAGACAGCTAGCGATCGAGTCCACTACTTACCACACTCTTCGAGGATTAGAGCACTACATCTGACCACTATCATACTATTCACACGACATATCACGGACTCAGAACTCAGGAGTGCACAGCGTAATACGTAGATCAATCCTTGGGTTGCGCACTGCGGACGAGGCGATGTGTCGCTAGGGTCGGGTGGAGTGGGAGTGGTAAGGGGGGTAGTGGCGAGCCGGAATGGCTGGATCGTCGTTGAGAGGTGCTCACTACATCGAGCGGACACACAACCAGTCACACATTAGTAAAATCGATCAACCATTATATAATTTGAGACTGTTCACTGTATACAATAAAGATGCATAGTTCTATCCTAGTAATTGAAGTATCGACGAGTCATGCAGTTAGCAGGAACCAGGTTTCCATTTGTATGTCGATTTTTGCTCATAGAATACCGTAATTTGTGGGCAGATCAACTAATTGTAATTACGTTTGTCAAAACATATAACTATCCTACGTTATTCAGGTCCTCGTGCATAACATACATTCATATTATAGAGCCAATCACTCTGCTGACTGCTTCATCATCAATGCTCGCCAACTGACTCCATCTCAGCATCAAAATAGTCAATCTGCTATTGCATCAACAACGACTGAAATACTAGCATTCTTTACTTACGACACAATGCATAAACACGATTGAGTCTTTCACACGTCTCACAATACTTTGATATATATGCATTGGCACTGATCTCTATAGCTAACAATGAAGCGCTTTAAAGATAAATAAGCGGTCATTACAAATATCGACTATTAAGAACATCTAGTTATCTCAGAAGAAACATAGCCGTTACAAGCATTTAACATAGTGTTCTCTACATCTAACTTCATTCCTGCGAATGCCAATACCACAAATCCAAGTAGTGTTTCAGTACTATCAGCCAAGATATTTAAAGTGAACGACACATCAGATACACAAGTAATGCACGAGGTTCCTACAGTACATATATCAACTAGAACCTCCAACACAAGTAGACATCGTAGGATCAAAGAAACAACATGCCAATCAAGTCTAATATGGTATTATTGCACTAGAGCTCATTCTAGCACCTTACACTGAAACTCTTAGTATCATCGTTTTGTACTGATTAGTTCACAATCTATTGGTCGAAAATATTGAGATCACTCGAGCCCTGCATAATAACATGTACTTCGTGCGTGGATAGAGAATAGATGCTGAGCTCAACTCTCGTGTCTACGTAGGAAGTACTGTTAGTCTTCGATATTTGAGGTAGGACTGATACGTCGTAAGAGCTTATTCTTGAGAAGCATTCTCGCTAAGATCAAGCATCTGAGGTGACCACAAGTGACATAAGTGTGAGGATTTGTCATGACTACCTATAGGATCTTCTATCCTATCTAGAGCTTGCTTCGCGCATCGGATCACTGCGCATCTCAGTATCAATATCAAGACGGTTCATGAATACAACATGGGCCGGACTTAACATGGCAGTAGGAAGTAGCGTGTCAGTGTCGGTGTATCTAGATGTCAATAATCTCTTAGTTGCAACATATCCCGACTCTCGCCTACATGCACTTGTAGCAATACATGTATTTAGACAAAACAGTAACATATATGTGTCCTGTTTATTGATAGCGGTACCGGCTAAGCTACAAGTCTACATTAATTATCGATGATATTTTCACGGAATGATCAAGATCTGTATCACGATCACTCAAAGTCATGAAGCAACATTACGAATCACGAGCTTAGATAGATAAAAATGAGCAGTCATGCTAACCCTTACATGATAGTGCATAAATGGGATTAATGCAATTACAGAGAGTTCATATCGTTAGTGTCTAAATACTGACCATTTCTGCAAGCATGTAGCTCTCCCCCGATTTACACTCTAGTATCTTATTCCAAATTACTGGGCGGGGGGGGGGGGGGGGGGGGGGGGGGGGGGGGGGGGGGGGGGGGGGGGGGGGGGGGGGGGGGGTTATTGTCTAATAGAGTGAGCTGATCTACAATGAAATCTCACACTTAGAGTCTGTATAGAGAGTATAGAGTCACACATAATCTACATAAGCATATAAGTTCACACAGACTATGAGCATAAAATGAAATTGCTAGCAGCCAGGAACTCCTTGACCATTGTATCTGGTTCAAACCTAGGTTTTGAAGAAACTTAAACATTGACTTGCATCGTAGCACTGTCCCCAAGTTGTTTCCTTAGCCATTTCATTCATACATCTCATGCATAGAGATACTTCTAGAGTAGTATGGTAATACAATGTACCATGGACTTCGCATACATCTGACAAGTAGAACTTTAATCTCTATATTTTTGACCCATACATCTCAGTACACATTATAGTCTTGTACATCTATCGAAGCTAAATTGCATAATGTTAGAGAGGTCATCTACAACACTGTAGCTATTACTGAAAAGGCAGCTTTCAGAGAACTAGTTATAAACTCGTAATCCAACAACCTCGTCGAGACGCCAATCCGATCGAGGCCTCATTATGAAACTCCCTAGTAATATAGTACTTTAGATAACCACATAATATTCTATATAAGCTCACATCACCACCCCCCCACCTAATGGTTTTGAAAAATTGTGACTTAACAAGGTTAAACTTTATAATTTCCGTTTAGTAAAACTATGGCGAACTTTCACGTTTTATAAACCCGATTCTCGCTTTCTTATGTCATCTTTCGTATCAAGACAGAGGTTAATGCCATAAAATCGACATTTTCGAATTTCGGACCTACTGGTGAACGATAAAAATTACTGTACACATCAGACCTTAGGTATAGATTTTTAATCCGATTTAATTGTCGTAAAACCCTTAAGAAGTCGTATTTTTTATTTGTTATAGCCTCCGTTTTTTTAATTGAAATATTTTCCTTTCGAGACGTTCTCGATTGAAAGTTCTATAATTTTTAATGATGTTTAAAAAAATATAACTTTCTTCTGTCATGAATAGTAACTTTATAAAAATATTTTAATAAAAGTATTAATAGTCGTAAACTTGCGAAATATCATACTCGTAGAATCGTTATAATTGAAACATTACGATACTTCTATCTATCATTTACGGACTCGCTCACATAGACATATGTCACACTAATAACATTTAGTTAAACAGATCTAGCAACTTTCACAGCCTTGCATGTATATATACTCTAGTTTACTAATAAATGTTTAATAGTTAATAAACAAAAGAGAGTATCTACGTTCACACGATACTCCTTATGTTTAGATTACACACTATGAAGTCAACTTTCTGTTTCATGAACCGCAGAGTCTCTGCATTTTGTCAAGTTCTATAGCGATCATCATACCTGCTTGTTAACAAGATTTTCTAATACGTTATAATTTCTGGAAATCGTCGTGAAAAACGTAACAGAACACAATTCTTATAGTTCTGAAACATGATACAAATCCTTACAAGATTTGGTGCTTGATAATAAGGATCTGGATGTGGTTGAGCAGCAGCAACAAGTGCTAATGGGTTAGCATTCTTGGCTATTCTTTCTGCACGGATTTCATTAACTTCCTTTTGATACTATTTCAGAATGTCAAAGAGCTTATGATATGAGACAATATCCAAGTTGTGTTGTTGCTTGACAATTGTCACAAACCTTGACCATTCTGGTTAAAGTTTTTGAAGAAACTAAACATTGACTTGCATCGTAGCAACTGTCAAGTTGTTTCTTATCATTTCATTCATCATCTTGTAAAATCTAGATTAGTATGACTCCATGGACTCTCCATCATGAGAAGTGAATTTTCTAAATTCCCAAAATAAATTAGTCTTGACATCTTGAATGTTGAGAGATTCACCTTGTTGTAGCCTTTCAATAGTTATCTAAATTTCATGAGCTGTCTTGCAAGCATCAACAGTTAAGTAGATTTCATCCCCAATTCTAGTCAATAGTAAATGGATTGCTTCCTTTTCTGATTCACAATGAGCTTTGTTTTTAGGAGACATAGTCAAGATTGTCTCAACTGCTGTTCGTTCTGGAACTGCTGGAGAATTCTTTGTTGCAGATACAGCTGGGATTGTGACAGTAGTTGGTTGGTATGGACCTTCCAAAATGCATTTCCTCAAGGCATCACCATTTGGTCTTGCATCAATGTATCTTAAGAAACGTGATTGCCATTGATCATATCTTCCCGTTGCAAGCATTGGTGGTAGATCTCTTGATCCAGCTGCCATGATGTTGTTATGCATTTGACTGTCAGTTGTGGAAGTTGTGATTGGAGTAGTCATGATGAATGATTTGTGTGATATGAAGTGAAAATGATTTGTAAGATCTAAAGTAGGTAAAGTGATTGTTGTTGTGGATTGAAATCAATTAACGTTCATGGGATTTTACAAATCTATGACTTAAACCGTAAAAAGAATCAACTTTTACAGGATTTTACTAAATCAACAAAAAACCGTGAATGAAAAATCGTTGTTGGTGAAATCGTTGTTGAAATTGAAGTACGTGAGCTTTTGTAACGATTAATGAGCTTAAAAGGGCTAATGAGAAAATCTGGTTCACTTTGGAGAACAAATGGTTGAATTATAACTTGTAAGGACTAATGGTGAAAAGAAGTTTCAACAAAGAGGGTTAATTAGCAACAAAGGGACTTGTAGTGAATTAATCTTGAAACATAGGGGCTGCATGGACCATTTTGAAAAACTTGATAATTAATGACAAATTTTCCCTCCTAAATCTTTTTCTTTTTCTATTGAATTTACACAAAAATGAAACGTTTTATATTTTAATCTCGCAGAATGCTACGGTTGTCGTCGGTGAAAAGCAAATATACCACGTTGATCGAAAAAGGATCACGATCACAATGATATAAGTTATAATCTACGTAATGAACCGTCACTTGAAACCGAAAACTCGAAAATTACTTAAAACAAGTAGATCGGTTCCTATTGGTTGTGAGTAGTTCGGTTCCTATTGATTTTAAGTAGATCGGTTTGTACTAGACGTTGCAATAGATCGGTTTGTGCTAGGCTTTTGAGTAGATCAGTTTGCTCTAAGCTTTTGAGTAGATCGGTTTGCTCTAAGCTTTTGAGTAGATCAGTTGCTCTAAGCTTTTGAGTAGATCAGTTTGCACTAGGACGCACTAGATCGGTTGGTAGCAGATTGGTTTGTACTATCATCTTTGTCCTCAACCTTTGTGCAAAACTCCAAACCATACGTCCTTGTCACTTATTGTCTTCAAATGTGGATCTTGTCTTTCTCAAATAAGCTTTCTAGAAGCAAGGTAACACCACAAATAATAAGCTACGATAAACTATAATGGTGATGACGAGAATAAGCAACAAGAATCTATTACAGCGAAGGAAGAAAAATGATGAAAGTAGAGGTGATGACTTAATTGTAGTCCAAGAGAGAAAATGAGATGGCTGATTAAACAAGTATGTGAAAACAAATGAGACCAACACCATCTCCATCTTTGGAGAGGGGTATTTATACTTACACCATGAGGCTTACATGCCTATGGGCTTTCTATGGGCCGGGCTCGGGATATGGAGGGGCATGGTCTTAGGCCCATAATGAGGGATGGTGTTGCTTACATGAAGTATGGTGTAGGTTGACCAAAATGAAATCTTATCCATTTTATCATGTATAATCTTTTTATCTATACAAGATTATTGTAAATTACAAAGATATACATGAAATATTATAGTAATATTAGTGTAATGGTTAAAAAAGTGGTAATTATGGATGAAGCGTAAAAAGTTTTAGAGGTTCCCCGGTAATGCCAACACTTGATTTAGTCGCGAAACGGAAAACGTTATTACGTAACCGAACAAAAAAAAAAATAAAGAGGTGATTTATTACATACATCAAAAATAAAAGATAATGATAAATCGTTGAAAAATGTTATCGTTTAAAAGTGGGTCAAATCGTGCTCGTAAAATAATATTTATAAATTTAAAACACATATACATATTAAATAAAATGATTCTAAAAATGTTGTGCAAAAGTTTTATTAAGAAACGCACCAACCACATATATATAGTCATAAAAAAGTGTAATCAAAATAAAATATCACTTGTTTTATGAATTCGTATAAGTATGAAAAATTATAGCTTACCCCGCGATTTAATATATGCGATGAGAATTAAAAGAAACGCACGAGAGAACGAAAAAAAACTAAATAGTAGAATAAAAAAAATAAATAGTGAATTTAATGACGTCGTTCATTGATCAAAAATACGGATTGTTACAGTCCTTCCCCGTTAAATGAGCCTTGTCCTCAAGGCTCAAGTTGCGACACTTGACGAAAGTACGGGTTTAGAGAAAAAGATGCGGATATTTCTTCCGGAATAATGTTGATGAAGAGGTGTAGATAATTATTATTATTATTATTATTATTTATTTATATATATATATATATATATATTTTAACAGTGCCACAACGGTCGGTGAACAGTAACCCCCAACGGTTACTTTCCCCTTTTTTATACAAAATTTTCTCCTCCATTTCTCCATACAACACTTAATATTTCACTTACATTTTCTCTTATCCAATCCTCAAAAATGTTGCACATCATCACGCTCTTGGCGATGGCGACCGCGATAGCACTCGGCATTTATCTTGCCTACTTCCCATACGAAGAAGGATTTCAGTATTTGGCCTTTATTCTAGCAATTCTCGTGCCCCTCATTGTTCTTGCAATCGGCGTAGATCTCTTTTGGAAGGAATAGATATTAGGGGAGGGTTGTAATAAAACTTGTATTTCCTTTATGTTCTTATGTAATCTTATTTCTAAGATAATAAATGGATGTTGTGGCAATAAATCTTTTTGTTACTTTTATTTATGCCTTTCGATAATTTCGTTACCACGCTTGGTAACTCGTTTGCATTTCCCTTCTAAATTGATTTAACTTGGGTGTTTCAAGATTTGTGATGTTGGTTTAATATTTATTGTTGCGACCAAGGCTCGGCTCCTAGTGGGTTTATTTGTTCCCTTCAGCTTAACGTGTCAGTTGTAACACTTTTTTTTGATGATGTCGACTTTATATAGTAAGGTGGAGTGAAGGTCTGCTTAGTTGCTACGGTTACTAATTCGATTTCCAGAAGTAAACGCGTTTTATGAATACGCACACAAAACTTGATGCAAATAGAAAATTGTTTCTTGACAAGAAGTTTTAAGGTGACTACTCTCAGCATGGGCATATATTTGAGGGCTAACGATGCGATGCTAATTTTTATCATAAATTGTGTTATAATTTCCTAATAATTGTGGGAGTGATTTGTATAAAAACTTATAGAGAGTTAAAGTAGAATTGACGTTTTCATAATATGTTAATTTGATAGATACTTGAAATCATTCAGTACAACAGAAATTAAAGCGAAAGTACAACAGAAATTTAAGCGAAAATTCCTAAAGGGATAAAGTCTAAGCATTGATATCATCCTCCATGTTGTTAAGGTTTTGATTGGTTTCTCCTCCTACTAAGGCATGCACCATTCCACGTGCTTCAGTACCTTTAACTTGGTTTCCTTAGTTTTGGTTCTTTAAATCCGGGCAATCACTCCTGTAGTGCCCTTGATTCCCACAACCAAAGCATGTCACATTCTGTAGCGAATTGCCTCCCGCTACAGGAATCCTAGTTCGACACTCCCCTTCCTGGTGACCAAGCTTGTGACATTTACCACACCTAGGAGGACACAGACCTGGCTGATGATGTGCCTTGCACCTATTGCACCATGGTAAGTTCCCAGCGTAGCCTCTACCCTTAGCTGGGGCTGCCATATAAACCTTAGCAGCTTCTTGTCTTTGGTTTTGCTGCTGGTGATAGTTGTTCCCTTGCTGGTCTTCCCACTTCCTTTTATTTCTATCACCGATCCTTAATGCCTTACCCTGAACCCCTTGTTCAATCAGTTCTCGAGCCATGTTGATTGCATCATGCAAAGTCGCAGGCTTTGAAGAAGTAACATTTCCTTTGATTCCCTCGGGAAATCCTCGAATGTACTTTTCAATCTTTTTCTTTTCAGTTGACACCAACTCAGGACACATCAAAACCAGTTCGTGGAAGCGATTGTTGTATGCCTCGATGTCATCTCCTTTCAAAGTCAAAGTCCAAAGCTCTTGCTCCATCCTTTGGATTTCAGTTGCTGGGCAGTATTCAGTAGTCATCATAGCTTTTACGTTGCTCCAGGGGATCTGATTAGCATTAGCAAGTCCTAAAGTTTGAACATTTCTGTTCCACCAGGTCAGAGCACGACTCTCAAACGTGCACACAGCAAACTTTACCTTGTCATCTTCAGCACACTTACAAATCTCAAACACTTGCTCCATCTTTTCAAACCAGCATTTCAGTCCGACTACGCCTTCAGTCCCGCTGAAAGAGTGAGGCTTGCCGTTCATAAATGTCTTATATAAACATCCTTACACATCTGGTGAAACAGTTCCTCCAGTATTTGCTGATCCAGATCCACCAGTATTGTTTGAGTCAACTCTTGTCTTTTCATATTCTTTAATAGCTTTGGCCATACGCTTTTCCACTATCCTCTTAACAGATTTCTTTTTAAATCTCCTAGGCGACATGATTCTAGCCATGCAAGTACATAATTCGTTAAGAATTTATAATGGTATGCAAAGTCATGGCACGTGATAATAAGAGAGAAAAGGAAATAGAAAAGTGATATAAATAATCATAGTTTAATCAGGATGGTCAATATTTATATAATTGACCGATGATATGTCAAACGATAAACGTAAGAGATCAAATTTAAACCAAGTATTATATATATATAAGATTATATATAATGCAATAATGATAATCGGAAAAGTAAGTAAGGATCGGGGAATACGCGCGCGTGGATATCGGATAGCGATGAAGGATTCTGTATTTAAAAATGAAAGAAAAGAAAACCTTTAAACTTTGTGGTTATAGACTAGGTTTTGAAAATGACCCAGTTCCCTATAACCTTGGCTCTGGTACCATTATAACACCCCCCAAAACGAGGTCGCATCGAAAAAGGTAAACAATGGGGGTGCTACGTCAAAGTCAAAAATCTAAGATTATATAAATCACCTTTAAATGGACGTTAGAAATAGTTTCATTTGATGTCAAATACCAACCCAGATTGAGTTTTCACGTTAGGTTTCCTTAGTTATGTTAAACAGACATTAAGTTTTTGATATGGACAAAAGTTTCATTGAATTTAAGAAATCAGAATCCCTCTAATAGATATCCGTCACGGCTCCCATCCAAGCTTATACCTCAGCACCTGAGATTAAAACATGCTAAAACGTCAACAAAATTGTTGAGTGAATTCATAGGTTTATCAGGAAATAGCGTGGACCACAAGATTTAAGTAATAGTAGACTATGAAACACATTCGATAGTCCAACACTTTGTATTATTGCCCTAAGCTCATGACACCGAACCTTAACGTAATAAACTGTAAACAAACCAGTACTCGAGGTTTGTGCCCCAACACGGATACAGATGTTACAAAAACATCCTATGAATTTTCTCAATACAGATGTTGCCAAACATCCTACGAATTTTCTTCAAATGTTAAATGCGTCAATGGTCAACTAGAAACCACAGCCCAGACGGGGATGGTCAGTCCCGATAGATCTATCCATAACACTAGCGTATACCCAGCAGGTATTTAACGGTTCATGATAAAAGGGGACTTAAATGGCAATACGGTAACTTAGGCAATAATGTAATCAGGAAATAGCATACAGTTTTGAAAACACTTGTGTCCAAAGAAATCAAGCATGTAATCTCCCCCGTATTTAATAAAGCAAGTAGTAGAAAAAATGGGTACGGAACTCACCTTGATGGTGAATGGTATTCAACAAGTAATTCACAATAGAAAATGCGTCACGCTTACGATCGAATGCAACCTAATCCAATATAGGTCGTATAAGTACTAAACACTTGATTATTTATAGGTCGTATAGTTCATCATACTATCGTTCGGGCTATCATAATTAAGAGGTCATGTAGTGACGTATGAGGAGCTAGGACACTTTAAATCGTAAATCCAACAACTCGTCGATACGCCACCCTGAAGAGGCCTCATTATGAAACTCCCTAGTAATATAGTACTTTGATTAACTAAAACCACATATAATTCTATATAGCTACTACATCACCATCTAATTGTGTTTGTGAAATAATGTTTAAATCGCATTTGATAAATAATAATCATGTATTTGAACTCGTATAATCGCGTAACTAGTTTAATCGCCTTTGTAAAATAACATTTATAAAGTTTAAAACAAGTATAAATATTATTTAAGTGATTCCAAAATGTTTCGCAAAAATTTATAAAAAAAAATGAACCAACACTATTCATCTCAGGAAATAGTGCACAAGTTATAGAATAGTGCGTAACTTTCTCGTTTTAAGCCCGTTTCTTACGTTTCTTATGTCCACGCTTTCGTATTAAGACGACGTATCAAAATATGACATTTTTATATTTCATGTCCTCTGGTGAACAGTACTTTTACTGTTCATGGCAGTTATAAAGTTATTTTTATAGTTTAGTTATCGTAAAACCCGTAAATGGCGTATCTTATTCGTTATAGCTCCGTTTTTAGCGATTCTTTCGAGCACGTTCTCATAATTAAAAGTTTTATCATATAAATGATGTTTTCAAAATGTTATTTACTGATGTGAACAGTAACATTTATAAAAATAGTTTTATAAAAGTATTTATTGTCGTAAACTTGTAATTGTCGTGTCTTTTTTGTTATAAATCGGATTTTCGAGTTTCTTACCTTTTTGGAATCCTCATAAGACGTACTATTTTTATAAAACATAAAATCCATGCCTTGGATTTCGAACCAAAACAGCCCCTTAATAATAATTAGGTATTCATATATATAAACTTGTTTTATATACCTTTTTAACTTAATAATTTACCACAAGTTTTCCAAGACTTATTATATACATGCCTTACATATTATAAAGTTCATGATCCATATTTATATCCATATAACTTATGTACATGTTCATAAAATCATGTTTACAAGAAAAATTTACTTTTACAAGTTAAACATATCCTAAGTGGTGATTTACTATATAGAACTCATATATGCATAAAATGATGAATGTAAAGACATAAAGAGTTTTAGATGACCTTAGAGTGATGTAATATGATAACCAACACAATCTAAACCCTTGTTTAGATTATAAACCCTAGCTTGCAAGATCTTGAAACCCTAAACCCTAATCTTCCATTATTCTTGCTTAACACTTATAAAGGCTTCACCAAACTTTCAAATCATCTTAGGATACCTTAAATATGTTGTATGAATGTATGTAAATGTTGAAATAATTTTTGTATGGGTTGTTTATGGTTTTGTATGTTGAGCCGTGGGTTTTAAGAGACAAAGGGAGGATACGGTGAAGTTTTCTAGCTAAAAGTGAAGTGTATGTGCTTATTTACTAGTTGCTTGTGTTTATATATTGCCAAGACTAGTCAAAAGACACAATGAGGGTCTTAAGGAAAGTCTTGGTCAAGAGAAACATTAGGAGTAAAACATGGAAGAGATTTGGTCAAGACTAGCTTAGGTTTTAATGAGATGTGTATGTACATGTTCTAGTTAATACTTGTGTTCTTATGTTCCCGTAGATGGAGGTTATCCCATGGAATTAAGGAAGAATGACTAGAAATATATTTTTGGTAATAAGGAAAATATTACTTGAAAAATGTATAAGTTATAGTTTATTTATAAGTGTATTACTTGCAATGTAATTGTTCTAGCTTGTTTCCTTTATGGAAATTTCGGCTCTCTTGATGAATGTAGGTAAAGTTTTATAAAAATTTGGGTATTGGGTATGAACATAGGTATTTATTGAAGCGTAGATAACTTTTGGTGGTTCCGAAAGGCCTAAACGTATTTATTTACGAAACGTAAATATTTTACGAAATCAATAAAAGTAAAATATAAAAGTTAATTATTACTTTAATAAAAATAATAAAATGATTGCTTAACGTAAACTTTAATTTGTTTGGTGCCCGCTTACGTTGATTGTTGGTTTTTAGTTCACGCGATTTAATGTATTGATTAAAATTAAAAGCGAACGCGTACGAGAAAAAAAAATAAATAGTGAATTTAATAGCGTCGTACATTGATCAAAAATACGGATTGTTACACTAACATTACTAACTAGCAGTACTAACTTACTACTAACAACACTAACTATACTGGCAGTACTAACAATGTACTGGAAGTGCTAACTATTTATAACTAACAGTACTAACTACTTAGTCTATTTTCTTGAATCTATAGCATTCTTCATCAGCAACACTAAGTAGAATTGGCAGTAGTAACTTGTATAAGTAGCAGCACTAAGTTGTAGGAACTTCTGAAACCCAACAATCCTCCCCTAAACATGATGTTCACATGTTAACCTTCATGTTTCTTCTGTTTGAGCTTCTTGAACACTAGGAGGATGTATCCAAACACACTGCTACTCTTTAATATGCTTTTTCTTGAACTCTTTTGTTACTTAGTAAACTTAAAATTCTTTAGCTTCCAGTCTTTGGTCACCATCTCAGCATCTCAGCAACACAGCAACACAGCAACACCAACTAAGTTGGCTTTGTAGTTTTTGGCAAACTACCAGCCATAAACGGATTTAATATTTCTTTACCAGTAGCCGTTTGCTCTGGAATAGCCAATGCTTCATTGCAATAACATGGTGCATTGATAACCATATAGTTTTGAGTAAACTATCAACTATCAACGGTTTTGAGATGTTTTTACCAAGAGCCGTTTGCTTTGGACTAGCCAACTCTTTACTGTAAAGCATGGTGAGTGTGACACCCCCATAAAATCACAACGCAGCAGAATACCACTTGGGGTGCTACTTCATAGTTCATACACACAAGTTACAGAAAACGACCTCAAAAGAGACGTTTAATAAAATGTCACATTCGATTTAATAAAATATCAGAGTTACACAGGTCCAAATAATTCCTTTTAATAAAAGTTACAAGCGTTCAAACATGACTCATTTGTATATTTAAAGAAAACAATTATCGAATGTGAAGAAAACCAAGTCCTTAAAGTTTTGATATCCACGCGACTCGAATGCTCCCATTGCTCAGCTAGCAAGATAATAACCTGAGAAAATGCATGCAAAAACGTCAACAATAATGTTGGTGAATTCATAGGTTTAAGTAAAAACAGCATTGAAATAATTCAAGTAAATATTTCAGTAAGAAAAGCAGCGCTACAACATTTCAAAGTGATTCGATAAATCAAGTAATATTCAATAGTGGACCACAAGGTTTAAGATCAGCCAGCGACAGTATTTCAAAGTATAATTCAACATTACCGCATTGAGCTCATGACACCGAAACCTTGACAATAACGCATATCAAATGCAAATACATTTGCCCCAGTACTAGGTATTATTGCCTCATACCTACGATTCTCAATACAAATCGCCCGTTAAAAAGGTGCTCGAAAGAATTCGATTCAGACCTCGGACGGGGTTGTCAAACCCAATAGATCTATCAAATGTACTAGCGTTCGCCCCTACAGGGCAATTAACGGTTCATGAAATTAGGGACTTTGGCAATAGCGACTCATGCAGATAATTTCATAATAGGGTCAGGCATACCCTTCAAGCACTTGTGTTCCATTAGTAAAACAAATAATGTGTCCAAAACTCACGGTTTCATAAATAGATAATCAATGATCTCAATCATGTAGTAAGCAAATCAAGCTTTAATAAAATCAGTAGTAAACAACCATGTATCAAACATGTATTAGAAATCATGTGGTAGGCAAGTAAAAGCTTTAGTAAAAACATTCATGTAGCGCTCATGTAGTAGAAATCAATAAGTTTACTAGTAAAACGAGCATGTATTCTCACCCCGAAAATAGTTATGAAAACCATTAAAGTAGAAAAGGTGGGGCTATGAACTCACCGTAAGTGGATGATCGAAGAGAAACCAACAATGAGAAGATGACTCCAAATATTAGTCGAGACCTATAAAGCAAGTCGCGACTTAGAATGATATATGATATCATTATAATAGAATAGTTATACAATACTAGTTAAAGAATCCGAAACATAAACAATATTGCACCAAGACTAAACCAAAGTGTTTTTATAAAGTATAATGATGTCTAACCTTTGTTCATATCAAAATAAACATCTACTAAGTCTCGCCCCTTAATTCCTATCTCAATCATACATGGTCATACTTTTCATTTTTCCAAACCTAGACGTAAAAGTCAATTTTCTGATTTTAGTCATTTTCAAGAGAGCATAAATCCTAAACCATAAAAGATATAGACATGAGGATTTCACCCCTGGAAAGGCCTTGAAGTCTACTTTCCAGAACATCAAGCCTCATATTCCAATTGTTTACCAATTTTTAGAAAAGGACAATTTACTATCGCTAACTCAAAACAGAAAACTTCCTTTTGCAGAATTTAGCCATGATCACCGGACCATATCTCTCATTCTATAAAAGATATAAAGGTGAGGTTTTCACCCCTGGAAAACCACATGAATCTAGTTTTCAAAACATTAAGCCAATCATTCAACTCCTTTACCAATCAACGGGAATTCAACTTTTACTAACCGAAGGTCAAACCAGATTATTAACTGAATTTCTTAGTTTTGCCGTTTTAGTCATAAATCCTAAACTAAAATAGAAATGAGTGTGAGGCCAAATGCTGGAGCTTCTATAAGATGTCTAGCATTGACCCAAGCTTTAAAACCTAAACTTTTAGTTCAAAAACCCTGACATTAACATGCTTTCTAATCGAAGGTCCAGAATTGACCCATGTTCGTATTTTGACCATATCTCCCTCATACGGAGGAATTGGTTGAGCATCCAACTATATCATGATGCCAAGACCTATATCTATTCACCCATAAAATTATCTCATAGGCTCCAGGCCAAAATTTTGGAGAACAAGCTCCGTTTACCTGCTGTGCAAAATCCTATTCTAAATCAACCAATAACACATCTAAATCTTCAATTGAGCCATCACAAGGCCAAGATACTTCAATGCAATCTATCCCATAACCATATACCTCACATACACTAACTTACCAAGATCAATTGAAAAAATTTACTTGCATGATCATAAAAGTAAAAATCAATAACATGCACTCACTAGAAAATTAAAACAACAAGTTAGGGTTTTAAGAAAGTACTTTTAACTTACAATGGGATGGTTTTAAAAGATCAAACACACCTAAAGGTTGGGTGGTTGTTTGGTGCTGCCGAACACCAACAACAAAACCAAGAACCCTAACTTGATTATCTTGCTTCAATCTTGATCACAATCACTCCTAATTCAACCCTTGATAATCCTAGAGCCCTTAATCAATTAAAAACCCTAAAACTTGATGTTCTTCAAAATCTTTACTTTCTTTAATACACTTGCATGATGGTTTTTATGGATGAGGGATGATTAGGGTTTGTTGTAGTAGTGATTTAAGGTTGAATGAAAGGGATTTGGTAGAGATTTGAAGGTGAAATGGTGGTTTTGGGGATGTTGTGGGTCGAACAGCAGGTAGAGAAGAAGGGATACAAATGGTTTTTCTCTCTTATCTATTTTTTTAACGTTGTAATGTTGTGTGTGAGTTTTGGTTCGGCTTATAAAGAAAAGGAAAAAGGGTATGGGCTTTGGTTTTACTAACCGGCTTATACAAAAAAAGGAGAGTGGGCTTTGTAAAATAAATTTTGTAAGGGCGTGGTATTGGTAGTTTGTAGCGGCGTGGAAGGGAAAGAAGGGGGAGGGGATTGGCTAATTGTTGATAATGAAACTTGACTTATACTATTTAGTCCTCGGTGCCCAATTACTAATTCCTAATCCTATACTATACTCCTAAATCGTGGTTTTCCGTCTCGGTGCAATTTTAAAACACAAGAAAGATAATATATATAAAAACAAAAAAATAATAACACTGAAAAGCCCTAATATGGAGTCGTATGGTTTTCTCGATAAAAAAAACGGATAACTTTATTGTAAGATTCGCATGGTTTCTAAAATTAACGATTTTTAATAAACTCGATTAAGAAAGTGAAATGAATGATTAAAATATTAAGATTAATATAAACTTAAATTAATCGTTACCATAATAAGGGTTTTACATCTCCCCCCTTACTGAGCGCCATCCCGGTGCTCGATTTCTCATACTCGGCTTTTTCTTGTCTGAGAATAATTGCGGATATTTGCTTCTAAAGAAGTCTTCTCGTTCCCACGTGAACTCCAGACCTCGCCGTGAGTTCCAAAAAACTTTAACGATGGAATAAACGGCTTTTTCTTAGTCGTTTACCTCACGATCCATAATTTCAACCGGTTCTTCTATAAAGTGCAACTTGTCGTCGAGTTGAATTTCTTCAAGCGGGATAATTAAATTCTCGTCCGCCAAACACCTTTTGAGATTAGAGACATGGAACGTATTATGAATCCCACGGAGTTTCTCAGGTAACTCTAACTTGTAAGCCACAAGACCAATCCTCTCGATTATCTTGAACGGCCCAATGTACCATGGACTTAACTTTCCTCTTTTACCAAAACAGATCCACGCACTTCCAAGGAGAAACCTTTAACATAACCATGTCTCCTACACTAAACTCCATCGGTTTACACGCCTCACACCCGCTATAACTCATCTGTACAGACTACAAGCGTTATAAGCTTTTTGATTTGTATAATCTTTTCCGTCGTTTCTCGAACTAGATTCGGCCCGTGAGTTGGCTATCTCCAACTTCACTCCAACAAATAGGAGATCTACACTTCCGTCCGTAGAGTGCTTCGAAAGGCGCGGTTTTAATACTTGCATGATAACTGTTATTATAAGAAAACTCAACTAGGGGTAAATGTCGATCCCAATTCTTACCAAAATCAATCACACATGCCCGCAACATGTCTTCCAAGGTCTGAATTGTTCTCTTACTCTGCCCATATGTTTTTGGGTGGTAGGCAGTGCTCATATTCACTTCGGTTCCTAAGGCGTTCTAAAGTGATTTCTAGAATCCTGAGGCAAATCGGCTATCTCTGTCCGATATGATTGATACGGGCACCCCGTGTCTACAAACAATCTCCTTCAAATATTGATGTGTTAATTTCTCCATACTATCGGTCTTCTTCATCGGCAGGAAGTGAGCCGACTTAGTTAACCGATCGATAATAACCCATATCGTGTCATAACCACTTGGGGTTCTCGGGAGTCCAGAAACAAAATCCATAGTTATCTTCTCCCATTTCCATTCAGGGATTTTGGGTTGTTAGAGTAAACCTGACGACTTCTGATGCTCAGCCTTTACCTTGGCATAAGTCAGGCACTTACTAACGTAGGTGGCAATATCAGCCTTTATGTTCGGCCACCAATAAAGCTTCTTCAAGTCTTCGTACATCTTATCGAAACCAGGATGAATCGAATACTTCGAATTATGCGACTCGTACATAATCAGATCTCGCAATCCACCAAACAACAGTAACCATATTTGTTTATCAAAGTATCGAATTCTATCGGAGCGAATTTTAAATATCGGCTTTAACAATCTTCCCAGATTTTCTGCCTTCACATTGTCTTCCTTCATTGCTTCAGTTTGAGCTTTAAGTATCCTTTCGGAAAAGAGCATCCGCCACGACATTACCTTTACCAGGATGATAGCGGATTTCATAATCATAATCGCTTAGTAATTCAATCCATCGGCGTTGCCTCATATTGAGTTCCTTTTGGTCCAAAATGTATTGAAGACTTTTGTGGTCTGTGTACATAACACATTTCGTTCGATACAGGTAATGTCTCCATAGTCGTAGGGCAAAAACCACGACGCCCAACTCTAAATCATGAGTCATATAGTTCTCTTCATGCTTCTTCAATTGGCGTGAGGCATAAGCAATCACTTTCTCTTGTTGCATCAACACCACTCCATAACCTTTAATGGATGCATCGTAATATACGACAAAGTCCTCCGATCCTTCGGGTAATGCTAATATTGGCACACTACATAATTTCTGCTTCAATATCTAAAAAGCTTCTTCTTCATCTTCACCCCATTAATACTTCTTGTTCTTCTGGGTTAGTTTAGTAAGAGGTTTGGCAATCAAAGAAAACCCCTCAATGAATCTTCTATAATATCCAGCTAAACCCAGAAATTGTCTCACTTCTGTTGGTGTTGAAGGTGTAGTCCAATTCTTGATGGCTTCAATTTTGGAGGGATCAACGTGAACTCCTTCACTATTGATCACGTGACCAAGAAATTGTACTGAATCGAGCCAGAAATCGTACTTTGAGAATTTGGCATACAGCTTTTCTTTCTTGAGCAACCCCAAAATAATCTTTAAATGTTCTTCATGTTCTTCTTTGGTCTTGGAATAGATAAGTATATCATCGATGAACACAATCACAAATTTGTCGAGGTACGGCTTGCACACTCGATTCATTAAGTCCATAAATACCGCAGGGGCATTGGTTAATCCGAACGACATTACTTGGAACTTAAAATGACCATACCGGGTCTGGAAGGCTATGATCGGTATATCCTCCTCTCGAATATAGAGTTGATGATAACCCGACCGCAAATCAATCTTTGAGTACACGCTCGAACCTTGCAGTTGATCAAATAAATTGTCAATCCTGGGAAGCGGATATTAGTTTTTGACTGTCAACTTGTTTAGTTCACGGTAATCAATACACATACGAAAGGATCTGTCTTTCTTCTTAACAAACAACACCGGAGCTCCCCAAGGCGATAAGCTCGGTCGAATGAATCCTTTCTCCGACAACTCCTTTAATTGATCCAAAAATTCTTTCAATTCAGATGGCGCTAAACGATAAGGAGCGCGTGCGACAAGTGCGGCTCCAGGAACAAGTTCAATTCTAAACTCCACTTATCAAGGCGGTGGGAGTCCTGATAAATCATCAGGAAACACCTTGAGAAAGTCGCGAATTATAGGCACGTCCTCCAAACATTTTTCTTGTGGCTCCTTCTCCGTCACATGAGCTACAAACAAATGGCATCCCCTTTCTATGTATTTCCTTGCCTTAATATAGGATACCACCTTCAATTGAGTATTTCCTTTCCACAGTTGGTACACGTCGCTTTGCAATAACCAGAGTGATGCTTCAAACAATGATTGTAGTAAGGTTTGTCTCCAGTATTTCCACCTTGCTCAGTTGGGGAGGTAGTCATTGCCCTCGTATTCCCCTGCCTTTGATGATTCTGCTGGTCTTGACGGGTGTTATCCCTGTTGTTATTCTTGTTATTACCGTTGTTACCACCCTGCGAACTTTCCCATTTTCTTTTGTTGCTCTCGGCAACTCTTTCAGCCTTGGCTTGGATTTTCTGTTCCATTAGGACATGTGCCATACGTACAGCCTCGTTGAGCATAACATGCCTAGACGAAGTTGTTTCACCCTTAATAATCTCAGGCAACCCTTTGATGTACAACTCGACTTTCTTCTTTTCGTTTGAAACCGCGTCAGGACATAATAGAGCCAATTCATTGAACCTCTGTGTATACGCCGCTATATTCATATCCTTTAGCTTCAAATTTATCAATTCATCCTCCAACCTTTAAACTTCCTCGATTGGGCAAAACTCGTCGATCATTAGCTTTTTCATTTTAGCCCACGGCATCTCATTTGCCACCTCAATTCCTAAAGTGGCGACCTGAGTCTTCCACTAGATGAGAGCTCAGTCATTAAGTGTAGCGGCGGCAAACTTCACTTTCTTTCCTTCGAACAATCATTAATCGTAATGTACTCTCCATCATTCAAACCAATCAATAAGCCCAACAGCACCTTCGGTCTCGTGAAACGACGTGGGACCACATTTGTTAAATCTAGGAAATGTACACTCTCGAGCCACTAGCGCAGCCACTGGGCCTTCAGCAGGACCTCTTGTTGCCTCTAATCTCACTCTTTCCCATTTTGCTCTAATAGCCTCTTCAACTCCTTCTCGTACTAATTGGTTGATGGCTTCGAGGGTCAAAGGAACTTCAAGGCTAGTTTGAGTTGGATTGTTTTGAGATCTTCTCTTTGGAGGCATGGTCTGTCATGACACAAAGAAAATCATAGTGAGTACTCATACAATTATATGGTTATAATGTGTACAAATAGTCTTATCACAACATGAATTCAATAATGAACATCATACAAATAAAAGGAAGCACAACACAAGGAAAATTAAAAGTAGTCATTTCCATTCATCAAAAGAGTTAGTACATGTTTGCATTGTTACCAAAAATATGACTCACATCATTACAAGCATGGATACTAAGTCTACTAACCAACATGCTGGTTTAGTGATTACTACAACAAAATAAGAGTACTACAGATGAAACTTAACAACTATGGGTCACGTGGAGATCCACGGGACTCTAAGGGTTGTGAGTCTTTGGCCGCATCAGCATCATCATCGTCATCCTCTTGGGCAGCCATAGCAGCATCTCTAATCATCACATACGGATCATCCGTACGTGGTACAGAAGCAGAGGGAATAAGAGGCTCCTCTCAAAATCACCATCCCTTAGGTATATGTGGCCTAACTTGAGCCTCCTATTGGCTCAAACGCTTACCCCGACTACACTGTAACGTAATTTCCCTCGACCTATCATACTTAAACCCTACTATCAAACCTCACCTATCAGAAATAGTTTAGTAGTAAGCCTTGATCTCCTGACTGTTCAGCAAAAAGAGAGCGAATATCATTTTTCTTTTGAACTCTTTTCTATATCTTGCTGAGAACTTGGTGGTGTACCTCTTAAACATTTGTTTTTCTAGTTTAGTTATCCTACTGTGAATAGCCCTCAAATCACTAGGCCTAGGACCGGGTGGGAACACCTAAGAATTATCATCAAGAAGAGTTCATGTAGAAAAACTTTCTCCCACATGAAAATTTTGACCAAACTAAAACACTGTGTGTGTTGTGGCTCATCTGGATCACTAACCTCTATGAATTATTCTCTTCATCATCAACCTTCATTTCCTCTTCCTCATCGTTACCTTCTTCTGAATCCTCTTCTGGATCCTCTTCATCATCAACCTCCATTTCTTCTTCCTCATCGTCACCTTCTTCTGGATCCACTTCTGGATCCTCTTCATCATCTTCTTCTTCTTCTGGATCCTCTTATGGATCCTCTTCCAACAAACCATTATTATTATTTGGGATTTGCCCACCGACCCATGGTTGACCAAACCCGACAGGAGCAGTAGGGGCTTGACCCGGAATGGGTTCTTCTTCAGGAATGTTCTGATCGTCATTTTGAGGAGGTAAGTTTTCCATGATAATCTGTCATCACGGAAATAAATACGTATAAGGTCACAACATATATAAAGATTTATGCAATATACGGACGAATACAAAATGCATTCATTAAATATGATAAGTTAATATTAACTTATTTAAACATGTAGATAATTTAATAATGATTTATTTAAATAAATAAATCAATATGAACACTTGATATAAATTTTAATTATCGAAATATATATCTTGATATAATTTATAGTATTTATTTAATTAAATACTAAACTAAACTTATTTTTAAAAACAAAAAAAACCTAAACTATAACTCAAGGAAAAAAATCAAGATTTTGGGTTTCTGCTTCCTATGTTCGACCGAAACACTAAACCACCAAGGTTTAGTGTTTTGTTGATTTCCCTTTGATTTCATGTATAGCACATTACTCCTTTTTTTTATTATTTAATTTTCATAGTTACACAATATATGTACATGCATGTCAATTATTTATAATTGGGAATCCATTAATTATAATGCATGTGTTGATTTTGAGCTTGGATGATGTTTGAGGTGATCTAGTATGGGGATTAGGTTAGTTTTAGGATTTGCGAAACTTGAATTGATGTTGAAGGGATTGAAAGATATCAAAGAACAATAGCTACTCATGCAATTAATCTCATATTCGGGTCCAGCATACCATAAATTCTCTTGTGTTCAATTTTGTAAAACAAGCATGTATCTCCTTCGCGGGGTTTTATTATTACAATTTAAAAGTTAAAAGGCAAGACTATGAACTCACCTTGGTAGAAGTTTCGGATAATAGATTCAACAACGAACGAACAATAATGATACGCCTCAACCACGACCTATAATATATAGGTCCGTGATCGGAAGAATTAAAGATCGGGTGGAAAATGCATAAATTGCATAAGTAAATAAATATATTTACACACACACACACACACACACACACACACACACATATATATATAATTACATATTATGAAATTCACATGAAACGCCCTAAGTTTTTATTAATTAAGTCATTTTCTTTAGCATTATACGCTCAACAATAACTTATGCCACTTTTTCGAAAATTTCTATTTTTAGCAGGTTACTATTTTAGGAAAGTTTTTATTTTTAGAAAGTTTCTATTTTTGAAAAGTCCGCTTATGGTAAGATATTAATTACCGTTTGATAAAATGTTAAGTTTCCGTCAACCCACGACGCGCCAATAACTTATATATATACTTATCTATATTTTCACATATAAAGTTTATAAATATAGACTAACTATTTTTAGACATAACCGAAACGCACTCAATAATGTATATATCGTCTAATTACTTCCGTTAACCTTTTATAAGCTCGAACGGACTCTAAAACGCTCAAATTCTCATTTTTTTGTCAAAAATCAGCAACTTAACCCATCTTTTATAAGTTTTTGACTTTTATTATAATTTTGTAAATTCTGACTCGTTTCAAAAACGACCGATTAGACTACATTTTCACGTCTCGGACTCTAAAGTACTTTGACGTCAAACGACGTTCCAGACAACTTTTTAGTTTTAGCCGAGACCCGAAAATCGACATAAATGGTCGAAAACGCCCCTGCATCAGATCTGATGCAGTTTGTACAAAGTGAGAAACCCAGACTTTGCCCTAGCTTTTAGACCTATTTTTACTCGATTTTAGACTAAACCGACCTCGCGGGGCAGTAAAACGGCCATCCGAACAACTTTCGTGTTTTGGCCGAAGGCCGAAACGAAAAAGAAAGTGATGAAAATGCCCCCGCAAAAATCTGACAGCACCATTTACACCTCAAAAGCTGAATTTTTCAATAACCCTTTTCCTAGTTTCATATCGCCGTAAAAACTTAGTTTTTAGGAGTTATAAGGCGATCCATATATGGAAACGATCGTCTTGACAAGCTCTACCATAATCTTAAATAAAATTTTAACTTTATCATTTTTACGACATCGAAAAATGGGCTGTACTTTTCTGCATAAAACGACCCAATACAAAACCATACCAATCACTAATTTCACCATATCACAACTCCACAAATACACTTAACTAGCCTATCTCCTTCCACTAACATATCCAACTAGTGACAATACCTCAAAATTCAAATTAACACTATTCTAATGGATTCCATAATACATAAAAATATGAATGTATGCATGATCACATAAAAAAAATAAAAATCAAATATCAAATAGGGTTTTTAGAGTGCTCACAATACTAGCAATTAGCAAGAAAATAATCGACACGAATCCCTCCTTGTTCCTTTGATTTAGCCGAACCTCCAAACACAACTCCAATAATCAAACCTTTGATTTTATACAACCCAAATCTTGTAAAAGCCTTAATCTTCAACCTCTAACCTATTCTTTGCCCAAAAATCCAAGAAAACTAGAAAATCAAGATTTTTATCAACCCTCTTGCATGATGATTTTTACTTGTAGAATTGATAAGGTTAATGTAGGATTAATGTGGGTGATTGTAGGAGTGTATTGTAGTGATTAGGAATGGTGGAAAAATTTCTATGGTGGTTTTTATGGTGTTGTGTTGTTCGACAGTAGCAAAAGAGAGGAGGGAGAGCAGGGATTTTTCTTCTTGTGGGTTACTGTGTGATGAGTTAGAGTGAATGGGATAGATTTATATTTTAAAGCCCATGCAAAACACAATCATGAGTGCCTGGGAAAATTTTCAAAGTGGACTTGGTGTTGTATGGTTAGATGGGGCGGCAAAGGAGAGGCTATGGGCCTATTTTATTTTTTTATTTTTTTGTAAATTTTGTTGAATTGTTTTGTTAATTTGGTGTAAGTATAAAAATATGAAGAGTATACTTATGTTTATGTAAAATTTTGAACAAGGATTCGGCTGAACGCGGGAACAACTAGGATCATAAAAATAAATATTTTGAGCCAATTGAGGCGAAATATAGAATTTTTGACTTCTTAGAATATTTAAACGGATAACGATCATAAGCACGGCTCGCGAATTATTTAAAACGGCGATTTTTACTAAATCGTCAAAAAGGCAAAACTCATTATTTTACCAAAAGTAGAAATAGAAATTAAGTCGGGATTTAATATTGACCTCGAAAACGCGAAATGTCACATTGCTTTTGGTGGCATGATTCTATCACAACACAAAGAAAGTCTCAATGAGTATTCATATAATGACATAATCACATCTTATACAAACGAACCAACAATAACAACAATCACAACAACATCCAGTAGTAAATCAAAAGATAGCCATTTTCATCATTCATCACCAAGAGAGTTAATACATAGTTGCATTGTTTCACAAAATGATACAAATCGTCACAACCAATGGCATCAATTCTACTAACTGAAGATTCAGTTTAGTGATTACAGAATAAAAGATACTACTAATGAAACTAAACTACTAAGAGTCACGAGGTGGGGATCCTTGTGGCTCAGATGGTGAAGTCTCCTCACGAGTAGCTGGATCATCGTTATCGGTAGCAGGAGCAGTGGCGGCATCACGTGCGGCAACATACGGATCCCTGGGATCGTCATGAGTAACTGGAACCATTAGAGCACTAGGTAGAACATATGGTGCCTCTTGATAATGTAGGTGTGGTGGTAGATGTTTCTGAACCTCAATAGACCAACCCCTCAAATTGTGGTAATGCCATGTCGCACGATCAAGCTCCCTCCAAGCGGCTCTAGTACGGTTCTCACTGCAATCCAACATCATCCTCAGTCGGTTGTTCTCTGCACGCACGTCATCCTCCTCAATCTGTCGAACCCTGCGATGAAGTGCATCCAGATCACTCCTAATGTGACTCGGAGTGAGATCCTCAGGGTCATGACCAACAGCGGCAGAAGATGATGATGATCCTGTCCAAACCTGAGTGTTGGTGAAGAGTCTAGTAAGGGGTACCAGTCTGCCAGTGCCAACGGTAGCAGCCTCAGCCTCAGGCTCATGATCAGCAGGAATAGGAGGTGGTGGTATAGGTGCAGCCTCAGCCTCAGCCTCCTCAAACTCAATCTCAGACTCGGAGTCAGATGCAGGTGGCGGAGGGTTAAGTGGGTCCGCCCCCTGATAAGGAAGCATCCACTCTGGGCCATCCCATTCTTCATCGGCATCCACATCCATCTCCTCCTCTTCTTCTTCCATTTCCGGATCTTCCTCCTCTTCCATTTCTGGGTCTTCCTCCTCTTCAATCCAACCGTTCATATTGTTTGGTGCAGCCTCTGCAGCTAGTGCGAACTCGTTATGGTTAGGGGGTAGGTTTGCCATGATGATCTGCCATTTGCCCAAAAATAAATAGAAATTACTATATGAATAATAATTTATATGAATATGCGGATGCATGGCGATGCTTCAAGAATGCATATGATGGTCGATAAATAATATGAATATGCACAATAATATTTGTTACATATAAAAATTACATTTTGCAATTTTAAATAAACAATCTTTGATGCTTCGCGGATATGCATATCAATCGGTATATATATACATATCAATTACATATAATAATATTTATTATATGAATACTCAATAGTAATGCACCCAAAATGTGCATAAATACTCGAATAGAAAACTATGATCATGAATAACACAAGGGCTTCGAGGAGTCTTAGCGCGCATAAAAAGGGTTATAGTTTAGGTAAAAAAAATTGACCTAGTTCTCTATAACCTGTAGCTCTTGATACCAATCTTTAACACCCCCAAATTTCACGCAGCGGAATATACAACATTGGGTGTTAATTCATAGTACAATTGCACAAGGATATAGAAAACGACTCGAAAAGAGGCGTTTAAAAACATTGTTCCATTTAAAGAAGTTTCAGAGTAATTAAACATACGTCCCACAGGATCGTTACCAAATTCATAACATAAGTTTTCCAAAACATGGATGATTAGTTTGATAAAATGGAACAAAATACAAGTTCTTTAAAACTTTAGCGCAGACTCCTCGTACACAGCATCCATCACCCTTGGTTACCTGAGATAAAACATGCTTAAAAAGTCAACAAAAATGTTGAGTGAATCCATAGAGTTTGTAAGAGATAAAAAGGAACACAAGTTTAGTTCATCGAGTGACTTGTTGTACGGACAAGCCATTAATCACGTTTCTATTGCAATGAGCTCATGACACCGAGCCTTAACGTTAACACATATCTTGTATGTAAATCAGTTGCCCCATAACTAGGTATTATTGCCTTATACCTAAATTCTAAATACAAATTGTCCGTTGACTGGGTGCTCGAAAGGATTCGATTCATACCCCCGGACAGGGCTGTCAAACCCAATAGATCTATTTATTTGTACTAGCGCTCACCCATTATAGGCAATTAACAGTTCATGATGTTAGGGTCTTTTGGCAATAGCTACTCATGCAATTAATCTCATATTCGGGTCCAGCATACCATAAAATTTCTTGTGTTCAGTTTATAAAACAAGCATGTATCTCCCTCGCGGGGTTTATAAATACAGTTTAAAAGTTGAAAGGCGAGGCTATGAACTCACCTTGATAGTCGAACGAGAAACCAGGTATGCGAAGATGACTCCAAAGATTAGTCATGACCTATAAAGCAAGTCGCGACTTAGAATGATACATAATATCATTATAATAGAATAGTTATATAAGACTAGTTAATAAAATCCGAAACAAGAAAAATATTACACCACAACTAAACCAAAGAGTTTTTATAAAGTCTCATGTTGTCTACCCTTTTACTCATATCATAAATAAACATCTACTAAGTCGCGCCCCTTATTCCGATCTCTATTTACATGTTATACCTTTCATTTATCCAATCCTCGACGGTAAAAGCCAATTTCTGATTTTAGCAACTTTCATTGAGAGCATAACTCCTAAACCGTAAAAGATATAGCCATGAGGCTTTCACCCCTGGAAAGGCCTTGAAGTCTACTTTCCAGAACATCAAGCCTCATATTCCAATAGTTACAAATTAGAAAATGGACACATTATATCGCTAACTCAAAACCAGGTAAACTTTTTTTTGCATAAATTAGCCATGATCACAGGACCATATCTCTCATTTCATAAAAGATATGAAGGTGAGGTTTTCACCCCTAGAAAACCATATGAATCTAGTTTTTAAAAAATTAAGCCAATCATTCAACTCCTTTACCAATCAACGGGAATTAAACTTTTACTAACTGAAGGTCAAAACAGATTTTACTAATTTCTTAGTTTTGCCGTTTTAGTCATAAATCCTAAACTAAAATAGCAATGAGGTTGGTTCAAATTGGATTAGTTAGCTCATGATGTCTAGCATCCAACCAATCTTTAAAACATTGACCTACTGTACAAAACTCTTTAGAAAAACATGTTTCCCAACAGCAACTCCAGAATTGACCACTTAACGTAAAATGACCATAACTTTCTCATACGGAATCGATACGGGTGTATACAATTCGAACATTGAAGCTTAAGGCTCCCTCTATCCAAATATTCTGATTGTTCAGCAGCTATAGACCAAAATTTTAGGGAACAAGCTCCGTTTACCTGCTGTCCCAAAACAGTCCAAAAAATCCTATTCTAAATCGATCCATAACACATCTAAATCCTCAATTGAGCCATCACAAGGCCAAAATACTTTAATGCAATCTATCCTATAACCATTAAACCTCACATACACTAACTTCTCCAGATCAATTCAAAAAAAAATACATGCATGATCATAATCATAAAAATCAACATGCATTCTTCAAAAAAAAAATTAACAGGTTAGGGTTTTAAGAAAAAATTTACCACATAAAAAGGACAGAGAAGGAGATGATTCAATCACCAACCACCTATGTCGGTGTTTGTGGGCTGCCGAAAATCCAACACCAAAACTAAAAACTCTTGATTGATTTTCTTGTTTCAATCTCTATCACATTCACTCCTAATTCATTCCTTGATATCACTAAAGCCCTCAATCAAATAAAAACCCTAGAATTTGATGATCTTCAAAAATTTCTACTTCTCAAACACATGCATGATTGAGTTTTATAGATGAGGGATAATTAGGGTTTATTATTGAAGTGATTTAGGGTTGATTGGAGGAGATTTGGTGGAGTTTTGAGAATGATGGAGTGGTTTTGGGGGCTGTTTGTGTCGAAAATCCACGGAGAGCAAGCAGCAGAAAAGTTGTTATATGTATTCGTATTTTTGAAGCTGTGTGTTTGGTCGTTTTTTTGGAGATATATGGGGGGGCGGGGGTAGTGGATTGATAGTTGGGGCCTTATTCTTGATGGGTAAGTTTTAATGGATCAAGTTAGTAAAGAAAAATTGTATATATAAGGGGTGTGTGCTTGGGTCTGCCGACGCACAACAAGGGGGGAAAAAGTGGGCTTTGGCCCATTTGTGCCTAACTAGCAATACCTATAATTCTCGGGCCTAATAACCTTTCCTAGTCCGACACTTTTTCCTAAATCGTGATTTTCGTCTAGGTGCAATATAAAACACGAGGAAAACGTAAAATACAAAAATAAAAATAATTTGGCACTCAAGGCCCGTATACGGAGTCATTGGTTTCTTGATTGATAAAAACGGATGATTTAAATTGTAAGATTCGCGAGGGTTTTAAAATTAACGTTTTTAATAAAAATCGATTAAGAAAATGAAATGTATGATTAAAAATTTAAGATTTAATCATAAATTTAAATTAAGTTATGAACTTAATTACGGGATTTTACAACTCGAGAAAGCTAAAGGTATAAATTATCTTGGGTATCAATAATGGATACCCGAATTCCTAAAGATCTAAAGGCGAACCTCACATTTTTGGGGTGGAATTTTGAGGGTTTTTGTGCTAGTCATACATATTCCTATCCATGAGACGTTATTAATACTTAGTTTTCGTCGGTATGTGTCATAAAAAATTTTAAATTTTGGTCAAAATTATCTTTTTATGCTATGTTTCGATATATTACCCATCATTTTAAGGAACAAGCAAATGGCAAATGAAGGAATAATTTTTATGGCTTATTTCCCCCTATACTTAAGTTGAACATTGTCCCCAATGTTCTATAGAAGTACCCGTAAAAACAAATAAAGAGATAAGAAAACAAGGAAAAGAAACTAGTACTCCCCTGGTTTGCTCAATAATGGAGAAGAAACATACGATAACTGGTTAAATCGTCCTCCAAGAATCATCCAATGAAACTTCATAAGAACTTCCAAGCTTCTTCTCGTCAAATATAACCTGTAATCAAAGATAAAGACAACTACACCAAGCGTAAAATCTACGGGTGAATAATAAATACAACCTCATTAACTAGGTTTAGACTCTATGAAAGCAATAAAGATAGGATGAGTGTGTTAAAGTAATCATGGTTTTCTGCAGGTTTTTGGGAAAATTACAAATTCCAGAAATTATACAAGATTAATTTCTCAAAAATTAATTAAAAGTCAAATTTTCCTGTAGCAGACCTGGCGGCGCCGTCAGGATTAATCCTGACGCCGTCTCTAGGGTCTGTAAAGAAGATTTTTTTTATTCTTCAAAAATTCTTGCACGCAAGTTCCCATTAGTTATTTCCTACAAAATTTACTGCAAAAAACCATGAAAATAGTTAATACAATCATATGACTCAAAACAAACACACAAGACACACAAGATATGAAAGAAAATAATAGATTGTTGCCTCCCAATAAGAGCTTGTTTTTGTTCGAGTCACTAGCCTGACTCTATGCTTATTTGACGCGCAAACGGTGGGTCTCCCCTACACTTAAGGTCAAGTGCGGGTGGTAGTAGTGATACACACCATTTCGATGGAGGTATTCCATATGGGGTGAAGGCGGCGTGTGTTGGGAATTATATTGATTTGATGATGACAAAACAAACATCGTGATCTTCCATGAAACAATCTTCCCCTTAAATCAAAATCTCCATGCTATACCACCAAGGATCTATAAGTTGTAAATCATCTCTGTAGAATCTTCTTCCCCTTTTTGTAATAATCCAATAGGGAACTTGTGAATATAAGCAACTTTGATCTTGATCACTACAAACCATGTATCACACTTCTAATCCAAATTTTCCAATGTCTCAAATTACCCTTCATGACGCATAATAAGAATAATGAATTCAAGCAGTAGAAACTTTAAACTAGCAGTAGTAATAATGACTTAGCAGTAGTAAAAACCTTTACCTCAAGTGGTGCATGAACATATCCTGATGGTTAAACACTTTGTCAATTAAGCTTCCCCTGAAACCAATATGTTAACCATCTTTTGAATCTTCAAATTCTGTAGGCTTTTTTGTAATGATTACTGATGGAGAAAACTCAGTATAACAAACTTGATGCTGAAGTAGAATAACCCAAACTTGTGTCTTATGTTTTGTACTATTCACATGACTCCAAACTCATACTGAATACTTAAAGTATAAGTAGACCTCAATCTCTTGACAGAATCCTCATTTTTAATGAGACACTGAGCACTACAACGTAACTCCTTTATGTGATAGCAAATGTGCGCATTGAGAACCATAAGAGAAATCACACATTGCTAGATTTTGCAAGTCTTCATCAACACCGTTTTTAAGCTCGAACAACTTATCTTCAAAAGTCATCACTAACACTGACTTTTAAGATATGATAAGAATACGCACCTGTGAAACTTTACTTCAACTTCAAATAAGTGATAAATAATCATCTCCGTAATCAATTCTTCAAATAAATCTAAAAAATAAATAGCCTTTTCTACAATTTAAGCGAACCTAAAACTAATAACTTCCCTTTAAACCAAGCAGTAGTAAGTTAATAATGCTTTAACATCCTTAACATTTGTAATAATGGTAACATTTTTATCTTACTGTTTTAGCAGCATTAATACACGAACCAGTAGTATTAATAATCTTAGCAGCACTAAGTATTCATAGGCAGCTTTAACATAACTTTGGACTTAGTACTGTTAACTACTTGGCATAATAAAGTATAAACCTGGCAGTACAAACTTTCCCATACAGTGTGTAACACCAGATACTTACCAAAAACATGCAAGCACTTCTTTCCCCTCCTTAGCTTCAATTCTAAACGATATATTCTCTTTTTCAAAAAATAACCATCAACCTCCATATATATGACTCAACTTTATTCTTCATGCTAATACACTATTGCAACTTAATTCACAAACACTGTATCGTTGCAACTTGTGCAATCACCATCAATAAACCAGAAAACATTTGTACAGACACTGTTTCATTCACAACGAGCACAACAACAGTATATATAAGAAGAATTTAACCACTGAAGGTTTATCAAGTAAACCATTAATCTGCTTCAAAACCAAACAAACATTGTAACTGATTTACGATTCTTCTAATTAATTCACGTATATTAGTATCACTACCATAAACCCCATGACATCAGGATATACTATATAATCATGATGATAAGATATATATAACTATCAAACCAGCATCATCATCATGACAACTTCAAAATCTGAAACATGATATTTATTAACCTTTCGTAATTGCTACACCTTACCAAGATTTAAGTTCATCGTTGGGAAAGCAGTAGGGTTCATCTTTGCAGTTGGATTTAAACTCCCCACGTTGGGACTAGCAGCATACTCCATAAGTTCTTTGTTGATTCATCTCTGATTGAAAAGCTTTGCGTCAAAACCAATCAACCATAAACCTTGTTGCGACTTGTAGCACTATTAATCAAAAACCCTAAAAGTTAAGGTTTTTATTTAACGTTTAAGAGCAGCGAACATCTATGAATAAGCAATCCATTATAAACTTTAACAAGCAAGTATATTCAAAGATCAAAAACCACACTATCTGCTTTTATCAAATTAGGGTTTGGCGTAAACCCTAGTTTCACCGAATTTAATTTTCAAAAAACAGAAGATCTTTTGATATACCGAATTTTGCTGAAAGCATTGAAACCAATAAAAACCTTAAGATCCTAGATTAAGAGCCCCGTGGCTCTTATACCACCTGATAGAACCTATACAACCTGATAGGAATTGATCGTTTAAGCTCTAGTTTGTTATAACTAATCTAGGATTAATAATAAATATTCAAACAAAGAATCATTGTTATTAACACAAGGTTTTATATTCATACGTTCCTACCAACCCTAAATATTATATGATCAGTATAGATCGTGTTGGGATTTAGAGCTTCTACACTTAGTACTGCTAATAGTTAGTTAGTACTGTTAGTACATTGTTAGTACTGCCAGTTATAGTTAGTACTGTTAGTTGTATATTTAGTACTGTTAGTCATATATAGTTAGTACTGCTTATGTGATATGCATGAGTTATATTAGGAATAGATATGCATGATCACTTAATGCATTTTGTAAGCCCATTAGGGTTTCCTTGGTGTATAAAAGGAACCCTTATGGCATAGTTAGAAATACGAATCCAAGATAGAAAAGTAATAGTTATTAGGCAAAACATATAGTTGTTTTGTGAATCATTCAATATATTGAAAGTTTTGTGAAAGTTCTTATGTTACTGTTATATTGTTTCTTCTGGTGTATAAAGATTAGTTTCCGCATAATCTTTATATATTACTCAGGGTTTCTATCATAGTTGTTTTAGATTTATCTAAGACAACTTAAGCTTTAACAAGCTAATCTAAGATCTATAAAAAGGGGATCAATAAGTGGTATCAGAGCTTGTGTTCTGAAACCTTGATCCAGAAGTTACAAACTAAAAGAACTCTTTATTCAATCAAAGAAATGGATCTTGAAACTACCCAAAACAATGTTGTTGCAAAGTTGCCCCTTCTGAAACAGGGTGACTATGAGATGTGGAAGCTAAGGATCGAACAATACTTTCAGGTGCAGGATTATGCTCTGTGGGAAGTCATAGAGTATGGCAATTCTTTCAAGCCAGTAGCTAGAATTCAACAACGCAGCTGGTTCCTTACTTCAACTTTAACTAGGATCCATATTACCAATGAAGAGAGGGCACAGAAGAAAAAAAATGATGTTAACTAGCTAGGAGATGTTGCTGATGGCGCTCCCAATAAATATCAATTGACCTAATACAAGGATGCCAAGACTCTGTTTGAAGCCATAAAAGCAAGATTTGGTGGCAATGATGCTACTAAGAAAACACAGAAGACACTCTTGAAGCAGATGTATGAAAATTTCAATGCTCCAAGTACAGAGTCACTTGACTCCATCTTCAATAGGCTTCAGAAAATTACTAGCCATGTTGGCATTTTAGGTGAAAACATTCTCTCCAAGAAGATCTAATCTTTAAAAATTCTTGAGAAGATTCCTTCTGAATGGAGGCATGATGTTGTGGTCTGGAGGAATAAAACAGATCTGGGCACAAAAAGTTTTGATGATCTCTACAAACATTTTGTATGATTGTTGAAAGAGCTGAGGTCAAAAGAAGTGTAACCTCAAGCTCAAATTCAAGTTCACAGAACGTGGCCTTTGTATCAACTCCTGGCAGTACCAATGAAGATAATACTGCTAATGTTCAGGATAGTACTGCTAGCACTCATGTTAACACTGCTAGTACTAATAATAGTACTGCTAGCCTCAGTGATGCCACAGTCTATGCTTTTCTGGCCAATCAACCAAATGGGTCTCAGGTTGTTCATGAAGACCTAGAGCAAATCCATGAAGATGATCTTGAAGAAATGGATTTAAAGTGGCAATTGGCATTACTAAGTTTGAAAGCAAGAAAGTTTTATCAGAGAACTGGTAAGAAGATTATCATCAATGGAAGTGATACTGCTGGGGGTTGAATTGACAAGTCTAAGGTAGAATGTTTCAATTGTCATAAGATGGGACATTTTGCAAGGGAATGCAGAGGTCCTAGGAACCAAAAAAGCAGGCCTAGGAATCAAGACAGCTAAAAAAGAACTGTGAATGTAGAAGACACTTCTTCCAAAGCAATGGTGGCGTTTGATGGAGCAGGTTTTGATTGGAGTTTTATGGCTGATGAGGAAGTCCCTACCAACTTGGCACTTATGGCTTTCTCAGACTCAGAGGTAAATAATCACAAAACTTGTTCTGACACTTGTCTTAAATCCTATGAAACTCTTAAATCTCAGTATGACAGCTTAAGAGTAGAGTTTAATAAATCTGAGTTTGATCTAGCTACCTATAAAAGAGGTCTAGCTTCTGTAGAAGAACAACTTGTCTTCTACAAAAAGAATGAGGTTATGCTTTGCGACCAAATTGTTCGTCTTTAAAAAGGATGCTCATTTAAAGACTTAGAAATCAATGGTCTTAAAATTCAGATAGAAAGAAAAGGAGAGTAATCAGATTAAAATTGATAATTTTGAAAATGCCTCTAAAAGCTTAGATAAATTGATAGGGAGTCAAATAGTAGATAATAGTAGAAAAGGTGTGGGGTTTGAAAACTATAATGTTGTTCCACCTCCACCTACAGGCTTGTTTGCACCCCCAACTATTGATTTGTCTAGCTCTGGTCTTAAGGAGTTTCAACAGCCTGAATTTGAAGGCTATGGAGTTAATGTCAATAAAAGTGTTAGTGAAAATTCCTCAAATGAGATTAAGAAAACCATTGGTGCCCCAATAATTGAAGATTGGGTATCTGATTGTGATGAGGATGAGTCTGAAGTAATGGTATATGATAATGTTCAACATAAATCTGAGCCTAAACCTGAGCAAGCTAAACAACCTAGGAAAATTAATGAAACCCTAGGAATAACAGAACAAACTGGAATGAAAAGAAAACTCAAAAATTAGAAGTTGGGTTTCAGTTTATAAAGAAAGCCTGCTTTGTGTGTGGGAGTTTTAACCATCTAATTAAAGACTGTGATTTTCATGATAAAAAGATGGTACAAAAACCTGTGATGAACAATGTGCAAAAGGGAACTGGTCAAAGGGAAGTTAGACCAGTTTGGAATAATGCTTTGAGGACTAATCATCAAAATTTCTCTAATTCTAGGAGAAATTTTGCTCCAACAGCAGTTTTAACCAAGTCTGGCATTGTACCCATTAGTACTGCTAGGCAAAGGTCTTCAAGAGCAGCAACACCACTTAGTGCTGCTAGACCTATTAATACTGCTGCACCCAAACTCTTTGTGAATGTTGCAAAAACTAAACCAAATGTTTTTCAAAAGGCACATTCACTTTCCAGGAGACCTTTTAATCAACAAACAACACTCAATAACAGAAGTTTGAATAACAAAGTTAATACTGCTAAAGTAAATTCTGTTAATACTGCTAAAGGAAAAAGGGTGACAAGTGCTGTGGATCATACATTTGTAAGCAATTTGACTATGTTGATCCAACAGGCAGACTCAAGTCAGTAATGGCTTGGGTCCCCAAGAGAAACTAATTCTCTTTTGTTTGATATGCAGGGTGATCCACAAGTTGCTTTAAAAGATACAGGGATTTTTGATAGTGGATGCTCCAGGCATATGACAGGAAACAAGTCCTATCTCACAGATTATCAAGACTATGATGGAGGATTTATACAATTTGCCACATTTCTAAAAGAGGGTAGAAATAAATGGTAAAGGTAAAATTAGAACTGAAAAATTAGACTTTGAAGATGTGTACTTTGTGAAAGAACTTAAGTTTAACCCTTTTAGTGTCTCACATATGTGTGACAAGAAAAATAGTGTTCTTTTCACTGAAATTGAATGTCTTATTCTTTCTCCTGATTTTAAGCTAACTGATAAAAATCAAGTAATGCTTAAGATTCCCAGAAAAGATAATATGTACAGTCTTGACCTAAAGAATGTTGTTCCTTCAAAAGGTTTAACTTATTTAATTGCAAAGGCCATAAATGATGAGTCTAATATGCGGCATAGGAGGCTTGGTCATATAAACTTTAAAACTATGAATAAACTTGTGAAAGGAAATCTTGTTAGAGGTTTGCCTTTAAAGATTTTTGAAAATGACCACTCATGTGTTGCTTGTCAGAAAGGAAAGCAACACAAAGCCTCTCGTAAGTCCAAACTTGTAACTTTAGTCAGCCAACCTTTATAAATTTTGCATATGGACTTATTTGGACCAACCTTTGTAAAGAGTATCATGGGTAAAGCGTATTTCCTAGTGGTCACTGATGACTATAGCATATTTAGTTGGGTTTTCTTCTTAGCTAAAAAGGATGAGACTAGTGGAATCCTTAAA
>BQNB010025154.1:0-57614 GCA_026074375.1 Tanacetum coccineum
TTCATGATTGTCTTTATTGATGATATTCTGATATATTCAAAGAACAAGCAAGAACATAACGAGTACCTTAAGCTAATCTTAGAGTTTCTTAAGAAAGAGGAGTTGTATGCTAAGTTTTCCAAGTGTGAATTTTGGATTCCTAAAGTACAGTTCCCAGGTCACGTGATTGATAGTAAAGGCATTCACGTGGATCCTGCCAAGATCGAATCCATTAAAGATTGGGCATCTCCTAAGTCACCAACGAAGATTCGTCAATTTTTAGGTCTTGCTAGGTATTATCGAAGATTTATCGAAGGGTTTTCGAAGATCTCCAAACTAATGACCAAGCTTACTCAGAAGAAGGTCAAGTTTGTTTGGGGTGATAAACAAGAAGCAGCTTTTCAACTGTTAAAGCAGAAGTTGTGCAGTGCACCAATCCTGGCCTTACCTGAGGGAAGTAAAGATTTTATCGCATACTGCGATGCTTCAAAGAAGGGTTTGGGTGCTGTGTTGATGCAAAGAGAAAAGGTGATTGCTTATGCATCACGCCAACTGAAGATTCATGAAAAGAACTATACGACTCATGATTTGGAACTTGGAGCAGTAGTGTTCGCTCTTAAGATTTGGAGGCACTATCTGTATGGAACCAAGTGTACGGTGTTCACTGATCATAAGAGCTTACAACACAAAATTTTGATCAGAAGGAACTGAACATGAGACAACGCCGATGGTTAGAGTTGCTCAGTGATTACGATTGCGATATTCGTTATCACCCGGGGAAAGCAAATGTCGTGGCTGATGCTTTGAGTAGGAAGGAACAAGAACCACCATTAAGGGTTCGAGCCTTTGTAATGACTATTGGCTTGGAGCTTCCTAAACAAATCCTAAATGCTCAGACTGAAGCTCGAAAGATGGAGAACCTCAAGAACGAAGATGTTGGAGGTATGTTGGTTGAAAATTCTAAAGATCTAGAGAAATTTAGAACGGAAAAGTTAGAACCACGAGCAGATGGAACTCTATGCTTCAATGGCAGGAGTTGGTTGCCATGTTATGGTAATTTAAGGACCGTGATCATGCACGAGTCCCACAAGTCCAAATACTCTATTCATCCGGGTTTTGACAAGATGTACCAAGATATGAAGAAGCTATATTGGTGGCCCAATATAAAGGCAAACATCACCACCTATGTTAGCAAATGTTTGACCTGTGCTAGGGTCAAGGCCGAACACCAAAGGCCATCAGGATTGTTGGTACAGCCCGAGATACCTCAATAGAAGTGGGACAACATCACTATGGATTTTATTACGAAGCTTCCAAGGTCGTCACAAGGCTACAATAATATTTGGGTGATTGTTGACCGACTCACTAAGTCTGCAATCTTTCTACCGATGAGGGAACTGATCCCCTGGAGAAACTGGCAAAAATGTACCTAAAGGAAGTGGTCGCAAGAATCCTAGTCTCAATTATTTGTGATCGTGATCCTAGGTTCGCATCAAATTTCTGGAAATCACTCCAGAAGGCTTTGGGTACTAGCTTGGACATGAGTACGACATACCATCCAGAAACCGACGGGCAAAGCGAGATGACCATTCAAACTCTCGAGGATATGTGACGTGCATGCGTGATTGACTTTGGAAAGAGTTGGGTTGACCATTTGTCCTTAGTTGAGTTCTCGTACAACAACAGTTATCACGGTAGCATAAAGGCTGCACCTTTTGAAGCGCTTTACGGTCAAAAGTGTCGTTCACCTATTTGTTGGGCCGAGGTTGGGCAAGTGCAACTTACCGGTCCAGATTTAGTTCGAGAGACGACCAAGAAGATTATTAAGATAAAGTAGAGAATGCAAATCGCTCGCGATCGACAAAAGAGTTATGCCGATAAGAAGCATAATCCGATGGATTTTCAAGTTGGGATAAAGTTATGCTAAAGGTTTTACCTTGGAAATGGGTCGTACGTTTTGGCAAACAGGGGAAGTTAAACCCCATATATGTCGGACCTTTCAAGGTGTTAGAAAAAGTTGGAGCCGTTTCATACAAGCTTGAGCTTCTGCAAGAGCTGAGCAGGGTTCACAACACTTTTCATGTATCCAATTTGAAGAGGTGTTATTTCGATGATCCATTAGCTGTGTCATTGGATGGACTACACGTTGATGACAAGCTTCAGTTTGTCAAGGAACCGGTCGAGATCATGGATCGAGAGGTAAAATAGTTAAGGCATAGCCGTGTCCCAGTTGTCAAGGTAAGATGGAACTCCAAGAGAGGTCCTGAGTTCACGTGGGAACGTGAAGACCAATTCAAGAAGAAATACCCACATCTCTATACCAAGACCGCATCGCCGCCAAGTGCCGCATCATAAGCCTTGAGGACAAGGCTTGTTTAACGGGGGAAGTCTATAACACTTCGTGTTTTCAAGTCATTTGCGATGTCAATAAAGCTACTAATTATTTTTAGTGTTGTACGCATTTACTTGTAATTTCATGAATTAAGTTAAATCGCGTAAGCTAAAAATTATCGTTCAATGTAAACGGGCATCAAACAATTAAATATTTACATCAAGAAAGTGTTAAGTAATTATTTAGATGTTAATTATTAACTTGTTCATTTTATTTTTATTAGTTGCGTAATGTGTTTACGTTTCGCGATAAAGTACGTTTAGGCATACCTGGAACCACGAAAACATTTCTACGCTTCAACAAATATCCACTTTTATACCCAATACATAAAAATTACACAGAATCATTATATGTTAGTCCATATGGCCGAATTTTAAGCAAAAGGAACCAACCAAGACAATAGACATTCCAAGTCTTACACTTTCATATTTAATCTACAACTTACACTTTCATTTAAATGTGCAAGTATATTTTCCTTTATTCACCTAGATATTTTAGCTAGCCAAGTTGCTTCCTTGATTTCATGGGATCACCTCCATATTAGGGGACATAAGAACATACAACCTTAACTATGGCAATGTGCAAGCATGGGATAACAAGACATCTTTCATGACTAGTGATTTACATCACTAGTCATCCCCATTTTCTCACCAAATGTGACGCCCCCCTCTCATTTCTTAGACTTTTGGTCTTTTTTATAATACAAGTAACTAGCTTATAAGTCTTACACTTGAAGATAAAAACATACATTGCATTTATTTACAAAAAAATCAAAACCATATCTTCCTTTTCTCTCCATATAGGCCACGACATCAAACAACCTTCATAAACAATCTATATCTTGATTTTACAAGACCATACAAGCATACACACATCCTTCCTATGATATCCTAAGGTGTTTTAAAGGGTTGGCTAAGCATTTGAAAGATTTAATCAAGTGATTTAAAGATTAGGGTTTACTTGAGAAATTAGGGTTTTCAAGTGTGCAAGCTAGGGTTTATTATCTAAACAAGGGTTTAGAAGTTGTTACCTTTCATCCTCCTACACATCAAGGTTATCTAAAACCCTTTATGTCTTTACATCTATGATCTTTGTGTATATATGTGTTCTATGTAGCAAAATCACCATTTAGGACTTTTAAACATGTAAAAAGGATTTTTACTTGTGATTAAGGATTTGTACACTTTTATATATGCTATGTTGATGATAATAACATTATATAATGGATATATAAGTGTTGTACACTCTTAGTTAAGTATGAAAAGTATGTATACAAAATTAGGATTTTCAAGGTTTCTTTAATATGTTACAAGTAAAAATGTTGTAAATAACTTGATAATCTTGTTATTATGAAATCTCATGGACTAAATATGGACTTTGGACTTTATTATATATATGACATATGATATAAAGCAATATGGAAGACTTGTGGTAATTTACTAAGTTGAAAAGTGCTTAAAACAAGTTATATAAATAAGTATATCTATTGATTACAAAGGGGCTATTTTTATTCATGCATGACCACAGCCATATCATGTCTTTAAAAGATAGTACACCTCATGACGATTCCAAATATGTAGAGAACTCAAAAAACCGCCTTATAACGAAAAAGATACGATAAATACATGTTTTATGTTAATACCGGATTTATAAAATAACTTTTATAAAAATAAGATGACCAACACCTCTGATATAAAATTTATAGTATTTTTAACATATTGTACACCTTTTTAGGATTTCAAAATGATAAGAATCGTAATTTTTCAATTAATAACGAAGAAGTTATGAATTACGCGAGTTTACGACAATAAATACTTTTATAAAACTATTTTTATAAAAGTTACTATTCATGACAGAAACCAATATTTTGAAAACATCAATAAATTGATAGAACTTTCAATGACGAAGACGTGCTCGAAAGAAACACTAAAAATGGAGCTATAACGAATAAAATACGACGTTTACGAGTTTTACGTTAATTTAAGTTATAAAAATAAGTTTATAACTGGTATGAACAGTAAAAATCACTGTTCATTAGAGGACATAATATACAAAAATGTCATATTTTGATACGTCGTCTTAATACGAAAGCGTGGACATAAGAAACGGACTTGAAACGTGAAAGTTATGTCATTTTTACCAAATGTATATTTATAAACGTTTTAACTTTATAAATATGATTTCACTAAAATGCTTAGATGGTGATTAGCTATATCGAATGGTATATGGTAGTAGTTACTTAATGCAATATGTACTTATAGGGCCTATATTGGATTAGGTTGCACTCGATCATTTCCGTGACGCATTTTCTGTGATATACTTGATACACGCTCACTCAAGGTGAGTTCATAGCCCCACGTTTTACATGGTTTTATTTTATAAGTTTTGGGGTGGAAAACATGCATTTGTTTTATAACTGGACACAAGTGGATAATATTTATACTATGATTACGTGTTGCCTAAGTAGCGATAACCCAAGTTGAGCCCATTATCATGAACTGTCAATTACTGGATTGTGAGCGCGAATGTTATGAATAGATCTATTGGGATTGACATCCCCGTTCGGGTGATTAGCTATCACTAGACAAACGAACGTATACCATGTCGGATTAGGGATGTTGCGGGTTAGAACATCAATACGGGCAATGTGGGCAATTATATATTGCCATTTATTTATGTCGAGCTTCAGTGTCATGAGCTTAGGGCAACGTAATTACAATTATGTGATGTTTTGCATCTCCTGCATTATCATATACTTGGGGAAATCTTGTGGTCCAACCTTATATGATTTATCAAACCTATGAATTCACCAACATTATTGTTGACATTTTAAAGCAATGTTTTTCAGGAGGTCAGTAAGCACAATGTGCAAGCGATACATTGGTGATTTTGTTTTTTGGGATGACATGCTTAAAGATATGGTTGCATTATATTTTAGGAATCATGTATTATGAACTAGTATCTTTGTAATATGAACAATGAATAAGTTAAGCTTCGGGCTTTTTTTAACAAATGTTTGCTAAATCCAATGTATTAGTTTTAAACGACTTTTAATGGTCGTTCTATATATCTTGTATTATTGATCTAAGATGTGATACGCCCCGAACCCTTATTCCGCTGCAACCCAATTTGGGGGTGTTACACTACTGCTGTTGAAAGTTAATGCTGCTAGGCATAACTTACTACTTCTGTTGAAAGTTAATGATGACTGCTGTTGAAAGTTAATGCTGTTAGGCATAACTTACTACTGCTGTTGAAAGTTAATGCTGCTAGGCATAAACTTACTACTGCTGTTGGAAGCTAATGCTGCTAGGCATAACTTACAACTGCTCGTGAACATTAATGATGTTGAGGGTATTTTCATAAATACTTCGATTAAGGGTTTCATTCACTCATTTAATCGATTTCATTCAATCATATACTCTCTAATCACAAACCCTAACTCAGTTTCATCATTCATTATCAAAACCCAACACAATAACGACCCTACAGTTTGCTGATACTCACAATTTGGTCACATTTTTGTCTAAACCTGCTGAAAGTGAAGGGTTTAAACAAATTATCAATTTTATGAATTCAAACACTATCAAATATGCACTTACGATCAGTACCACTATCTATACTTTGTGCATTGAACAATTTTGAGCTACTGCAAAGGTGAAAACTGTCAATAGGGAAGTGCAGTTACAAGCCCTAGTAGATGGGAAGAAGATAATCATTACTGAAGTATCTGTTAGATGTGACCTTCAACTGAATGATGAGGAAGGTACGGATTGCTTGCCAAATGCTACTATTTTTGAAGAACTTACAAGGATGGGGTATGAAAAACTTTCATAGAAGCTTACATTCTATAAGGCATTCTTTTCTCCTTAATGGAAATCCTTATTCATACCATTTTGCAATGCCTAAGTGCTAAGACTATAGCATGGAATGTATTTAGTAGCAATATGGCTTCTGCAATTATCTGCCTAGCTACAAACCAAAAGTTCAACTTTTCAAAGTACATATTAGAAAGTATGGTGAAGAACTTAGATAATGCTGGTAAATTCTTAATGTATCCAAGGTTTGTGCAAGTATTTTTGGAGAAACAACTTGAAGGGATGCAAAGTTACAAGAGAATTTACGTTACACCCTCTCACACTAAGAAGATTTTTGGAAACATGAGAAGGGTAGGGAAAGGCTTTTCTGGAAGGGACACACCCTTATTTCCTTAAATAATGGTACAAGCTCAACAAGAACAAGGTGAAGGTTCAACAATGCCCACTAATCCCTAAAACACACCCACCATTACTCAACCATCAACATCTCAACCCCAAAAGAAATAAAGATCAAGAAGGCCAAAGAGAAAGGACATTGAGGTACCTCAACCTAGTGGTCCTACAACCAATGTTGCAGATAAGGCTATCAATGAGGATATGGATGATAGTTTGGTGAGGGCTGCCACTACTGCTTCTAGATTAGAAGCAGAGCAGGAGATTGGTAACATAGATAAGACCCAATCCAAGGCAACACTTAATGAACCTAATCCTTAGGGAACTAGTTCAGGTAGTGGTCCTAGGCGCCAAGAAACCATGAGGAATATAATTGCTCGAACTAGGTTTGAGAATGTGTCTAAAACATCCAATGATTCACTACTCACAAGAGTTAACACACCTCGAAGTGATGAGGATAAACTGAAACTTAATGAATTAATGGAATTTTGTACCAAATTGCAACAAAGAGTCCTTGACTTGGGGAACACAAAGACTGCTCAAGCTCAGGAGATTACAAGTTTGAAATTGAGAGTCAAGAAGTTAGAGAAGAAAGGAGGGTCAAGAACTCACAAGTTTAAAAGATTATACAAGCTTGGTAGATCTGCAAGAGTGATTTCCTCTGATGAAGCTAGTTTGGGTGATCAAGAGGATGCATCCAAACAGGGGAGGAAAATTGATGACATTGATAAAGATGCATAGATTACATTGGTTGATGAAACTCAGGGGAGGTATGGTAATGAAGAAATGTTTGATACATGTGTTCTTGATGGTGATGAGGTGTTAGCAGAACCAGAAGTTACTATTAAAGATGTGAATTTAAGTGTTGATGAAGTTACTTTGGCTCAAGCACTTGCAACTTTGAAAAGTGCAAAAGTTTAGGAAAAAGCCAATGTTGTAGAAGAGCCAAGTGAATTAATAACAACAACACCAACACTTACAACAACAACTGTTGCTACAACAATTACAGCTGTTAGCACAAGACCCAAAGCAAAAGGGCTTGTTATTCATGAAAAGGAGCAAGCAACTACACCAGCAGTTTCTTCTCAACAACCATCACAGGTTAAGGCACATGACAAAGGAAAATGGATTATGGTAGAAGAACCTGTGAAAATGAAGAAGAAAGATCAAATCAGTCTTGATAAAGAACTTGCTTTCAAGTTACAAGCTGAAGAAGAAGAAGAAGAAGAAGAAGAAAGGCTTGCCGGAGAAAAAAGCTCAAAGAGAAGAAGAAGCCAACATTGTTTCATGGGATAATGTTTAAGCAATGATAGATGCTGATTATCAAATGGCTTAACAAATGCAAGCAGAAGAACAAGAGAAGTTGAGTGTTAAAGGGAAGTCCAAGTTGTTTGTACAACTCTTAGAAGCAAGAAAGAAACACTTTGCAGCAATAAGAGCTCAAGAAGAGAGGAACAAACCACCAACTAAAGCTCAAAAGAGAAATACAATGTCTACTTAACTGAAAAACATGGATGGATACAACCACAATCAGTTTAAGAACAAAATCTTTGATGATATTCAGAAGTTATTTGACAAATCTATGAAGAGGGTAAACAAATTTGTAGATATGGATACAGATTTGGTAAAAGACAGTGAAGTAAGAGCATAAGGCAGTGTGACAAGAGTAGAAGGAAGCTCTAAAAGAGCAGGAGAAGAGCTGGAACAAGAAAGCTCTAAAAAGCAAAAATTGGAAGAGGATAAAGAAACAGCAGAGCTTCAAAGACTAATAAAAGTTATTCCTGATAAAGAGGAAGTAGCAATTGATGCTATTCCTTTAGTAACTAATCCTCTAAGCATTGTTGACTACAAGATCCATAAAGAATGGAAGAAAACCTATTACCAGATAATCAGGGCTAATGGAAGTTCAAAGATGTACTTAGTCTTTAGTCATATGCTTAAAAGCTTTAACAGGGAAGATTTGGAAACCCTATGGAAATTGGTAAAAGCTAAGCATGGATCAACAAGGCCAGAGGAGGGCTATGAGAGAGTGCTATGTGGTGATTTAAAGACAATGTTTGATCCACATGTTGAAGATCAAGTATGGAGGAATCAACAGGATTAAAGAGTATTGGATTGGAAGCTATATGATTCATGTAGAATACATTCATTGAGGAAGAAAAATGTACACATTCATATGCTGGTAGAAAAGAGATATCCCCTTACACCTGCTATAATCACAGATATGATAAATAGGAAGCTGCAAGCTGATCATTGGAATGAAATGTGTTATCAGCTTCTTAAGCTCATCATAAAATAACTCAAGAATTAATGAAGTGTTTGGAAGCATCCTCCTGGTGATTAATGAAGCTTTCAATGAAGAAACTTGAGATTTTGAAGAAGAATATCAAGTTTAGGGGAGGATTGTTGGGATTAGAAGTCTTCATGATGATCTTAAAGTTACTGCTGCTAAGGTTTGTGTTACTGCTGCTAAGTAAAACTTAGTGTTGTTCATTAACTTTAATGAAAAATATGCTAAGTAGTTAGTATTGCTAGTTCATAGTTACTACTGCTTGTGTAACTTGGTAATGCTAGTGTAAATTAGTACTGCTAGTTACTACTGCTAGAGTAAAGTTAGTACTGCTGGTGAAGATTGAAGAAAATATTCTAAGCAGTTACTACTTCTTGTACACAGTTAATGCTGCTGGTGTATAAGTTACTACTGCTTGTTAAGAGTTAATGTTGCTGGTACAAAGTTACAACTGCTAAAAGATTACAACTACAGAAAGATTACAACTGCTGAAAGATTACAACTGCTGAAAGATCAAGATTACTTATGAGATAAGGATTGTTATTTATAGAATATATCTTTGAGAATAATCTAAGTTTTTGTAATATATTGTAAATCGACTAGGACTCCTTGGTGTATAAAAGGAGGTCCTAGGGCATAGAGTTTGCTATCTAAAAATCTAGAAATCTTTTGTTTTGATATCATTATAGCTTCAAGGTTTTGTAACCCTAATACTAGTTAGAGTATTCGTATTAATATATTGAAGCTTTGTTTGTTAATCTGTGTGTTCATTCGAATTACTGTTCTATTGCATATTCTTCTTATTGATCAAAGATTAGATTCTACATCATCTTTGATATATTTTACAAAGTTTCTATCATAATTGTGTAGGATTTATCTTGAATAACTAAACCTTACACAAGTTAAGGAATTCAAAATCCATTCAAGTGGAATCAACAAAGATCTAATACGGTGTATCCTGCTGATTATATACGCCGTATCCAGATGGTCAACATTCAAAGATCCTGCAGTATATGTGATTGACAACAGTAAATATTATTGATTGTGAACGTGGTGCGTACTCTAAGGAATTCCACCAATACAACGTATTGACCTCATTCAATACGGCGTATCTGCTCATTTTTAAATTCTATAAATAGAAGACTCAAAAACGAGTTTTTAGTATGCTTAATCACATTCACTATACCATAAACACAAAAGTTGATTTTATGAAGAGAAGAAGAGCAGCCAAGGTCAAACATCGATACATAATTCCATAGAAGACACCATGTAATTCTTTTACTCTAATAATCATTTAATTATTGGTATCATTCATTTAACTTGGTTAGTTTACCTTGGTTGTTTGATTATTTTTGTATTATTACAATGGTTATGGGCTAATACCCTTGTGTATTAGCCATTTTAATGAAGATTCAATGTTTGGTTTGTTTAATCATGATTGCTTAATTTATCATTGTCTGTTTAATTATGTTTATCATTTTATATTTGTTTATGTGCTTGAGTATGCCACCTATCATTTAACTGGGTCTAGTGATACTGACCAAGTGATCTAGATACTAGGATGGCTCTCCATATCGTGTCTTATATATCTGGACCAATAGGATCACAAATAATGTCCTATCTTTATCAATTGTTTAAGGGAATAAGTTATACTAGCAGGTGACCTTTTATATCATTCTTCTTCTCTTGGTAAAGACTCGGACAGTGGACTACCAATATATAAAATGCCGTCAAGCAGTAAGTGGGTAAAGTCCCGATGGGCTAGGGTTTAACAAGATCACCATTGCTTTAATCTCTAAGATAAATATAAATTATACTAAAAGTCTGACGTTATGCGATGCGTTTAAAGTGATAGGAATCAACTGCTAGACTTAGAAGAAGTACCGCCTAAGTCTTAAGAATGATATGCCGCCTCGAGATAAGCACTCATTGCACTAAACAAATAAACCAACGTTTAATCGGATTTAATATGGCTAATGCAGTTTTCTTATATTTTGGCTAGACCGATCTTTTATCTTCTGAGTATCTTCTTGCGTGATTATTGTGTTTTGAATTGATTTAAGTCGCCACAAAACTCGTGCCAGTCTCTCAGGCTAAAAAAACCCCCTTTATCAATAGAACTAGGTTTAGCATAGGTTTAACAATAATTAGAAATAACATAGAATCAATTAGACTAATTAGACTAAATAGCATGCTGATAGAATATAAGGTTAACTTTCTCGCTCTTAGTGTTCAACACCCTACTTACTAATGAAGCTACATCTTTGACCGGGTACACTTCCTGTTAGAGTGTTGTTTTAGGATAAGTTGGCTAAATATAAATTTAAAACATAATAATCATAAATTACAACCTACATGACAACATATCACTAGACAATAGCAATATTGGGTGCATTTAACCTACTCTTTAAAAGCAGTTTATGACACAACCTCCTAAACCTTGTAATTAAAAGCACGGAAATCATATACTAGCACCTCACATAAGTGTTTGAATTCTCCTTTTCTCTCAGGTGTATAATAAATTATAACATTATGAGGAAACGGGAAAATAGCACTCATTACCTGTCATATCATATAAATTACCACAGGCTTAGTAAAGGATCAAACCTCCATCGCTAGGAGCAAGTACTAGTCCTTACTATCAAAGAGGTCTTTTAAGGGTTGTGATGTGTAGGTGTAAGATAAAATTAATGGAACAGAAATGGATGGGATATATTTAGAGGTGGTTTTTTTTTGGTGAATTTAGGGTGAAAAGGTTAGCTAATTATTTACAAGAATACACGCTAATTGGGTTGCTAAGCCAAAGACTCGGACAAAGATATACAAACTCTACACAACTCTACATCAATCTCTTTTCGTTTTCTTTTCTATTGTTCTCTTTTTTTCGAACATAATACATCATAACTTGGGGTTTATAAATGCATCCCTACACTTGAGTTTTAGAACTCATAATTACAATCTAACTAATGACCCGAATTAAGGTGGATCAACATAACATGGAGCTTATTTGAGCTCTTATTGGTAAAAAATTTCTTTCTTTCCCAAATTCTTCATAAATTAAATACTACCACGAATCCCAATTGTCCCCCAAAACTGTATATCAAAAAGGATAAGGACTTAGCAACCGGTCCTTAATAATTAACTTGGGTAAACAATAAGGTACTGAAAACGAGTACATTACAAGTATGCTAAAGCGATTTGGTTGTAACAATTGTTTAAAAAGGTTAACAATGCTCATTCCATTAATAGTACGGATTAACCAGAACATACAAGAACCGATGAAAAGGTAAGGCTTTGGAGGGTTGTACTAGGGGTATCCTGCACTAAAAATTAGTGCATGGCAAGGGTGTGGGATAGTTATATGATCGAGGTGACCATCATAACAATTACAGGTTTAAAACATGGGTTAATCCTAGTGCCTCTTATCATTTAGCAAATCATAATTCTCACTATGCAGTCTCGGGATGCATCACAAAAACAAGTTCTAGAATTTAATACACTACCGGTACACTTATATAATTTAATACCGATACCAATGCTCCAGAAAAGGCAACAAAGATCATACGTACACATTAGTAATGATGGAATAGTCACATATGACTGCATTCGAACCTTAACTCGGGAAAGCTAAAGGTATAAATTATATTGGGTATCAAAAATGGATACCCTCTAAAGGCGAACCTTACATTTTTGGGGTGGAATTCTGAGGGTTTTTGTGCTAGTCATAAAAATTCCTATCCATGAGACGCTAATAATACTCGGTTTTCATCGGTGTGTGTCATAAAAAATTTTAAATTTTGGTCAAAATTACCTTCTACGCTAGGTTTTGATATATTACCCATAATTTTAAGGAACAATCAAATGGAAATTGAAGGAATAGTTTCTATGGCTTATTTCCCCTACACTTAAGTTGATCATCGTCCTCAATGTTCTTTAGAAGTACCCGTATAAACAAATAAAGGGAAAAGAAGACAAGTAAAAGAAACTAGTACTCCCCTGGTTTGCTCAATAATGGAGAAGAAACATGCGATAACTTGTTAAATTTTCCTCCAAGAATCATCGTATGAAACTTCCTAAGAACTTCCAAGCTTTTTCTCATCAAATATAACCTGTAAATCAAAGACAAAGACAACTATACCTGGCGTAAAATTAGCAGGATAATGATATATACAACAAAACTTTTAGGGTTGACTCTATGAAAGCAGTAAAGATAGGATGAAAGTGATGATATAATCGTAGGTTTTTGCAGGTTTATAAGAAAAATACAATTTTTAGATATTGCACATTTTATTTTTTGAAAATAATTGCAAAATTCGAATTTTCACATGTCCGAGGGTTTGACGCCATCAGGAAAAATCCTAACGCGGTCGCTTGACAATCCAGACAGTGTCACACTATTTTTTGATGCCGTCTCCATACACTGTGAAAACTTCACATTTGTTTTTCAGGAAAAATTTTCTGCACGCAATCTTATTAGTTGTTTCTTGTGTAAAATACTACATAAAACCTGAGATTAATCATTAAAATCATATGACTCGAAACATGAAGCAAATTAATCTAAACAAATTATTTTATATGTTTGAATTGGTTCTTATAAACCGGATATTATTCCCCTACACTTATTTGATGTAAAATACCTTTGATTGTTAATAAGACGAAGTTAAGAACAAAACAAAGCATGATCACAAAATAATTCAAACATAAAAGAATAAACAAGAAGAATTAAAACTCAGGACACTCCTAAATGAGGGAAAAATAAATATTAGGTTGCCTCTCAAAAAGAGCTTTTCTTTATTTATGAGTCTTGTAGCTAGACTCGAATTCATACGTCCTTACGTAACTCCTCCTTCATCTTCTATTGTGATATCGTCATCTTTAACAACATTTAAGGTGTCTTTTTGATACGGCTTCACACATTGTTTATTTACGATAAATTTACTTGCATTCTCATCGTAAAGTTTGATTGCTCCATTTTTCATGTCCTTGCTTACTGAAAATGGTCCATACCACCTTGAGTTTAGCTTTCCTGGGAATAAACTTAGGCGCAAATTGAAGAGAGGTACCTTATTACCATTTTCATATTCGGTTGGTGTTTTTATTCGTTTGTTGTGCCACCTCTTTGTCCTTTCTTTATAAGAAATGGAGGATTCATAGGCATTGAGCCTTAATTCGTCCAGGTCGTTAATCTGCAAGAACCTGTTTGATCCTGCTTTCGTTAAGTCCATGTTACAAGTTTTAATGGCCTGGTAGGCTTTGTGTTTAAGTTCGACAGGAAGATTACATGATTTGCCATAGATTATTCTAAACGGGGTTGTTCCTAAAGGGGTTTTAAATGTTGTTCGGAGTGCCCATAATGCATCGTCTAATTTGTAGGACCATTCTTTCCTATTGCTTCTGATGGTTTTCTCAAGAATACGTTTGATCGCTCTGTTTGTATTTTTAACCTTCCTGATAGTTTATGGGTGATATGCGGTAGAGAATCGATGGATTACTCCATACCTTTTCATTGCTCGTTTCATCTGGTAATTACAAAAGTGGGTACCCCTATCACTTATCAAGGCCTTCGGTATTCCAAATCTTACGAATAATCTTTTAAGGAAGTTCACTACGTTTCGGGCATCGCTAGCAAGAAAGCCTTGAGCATCTACCCATTTGGACACATAATCGATAGATACAAGGAAATATTTGTTCCCGTTTGATGATGGAAATGGCCCCATGAAGTCTATTCCCCAAACGTCGAATATCTTGCAGACTTAGATGTATTTTTGTGGTGTCTCATCCCTTGAAGAAATGTTGCCAGCTCGTTGACATGTGTCGCAAGCTCGGACTAATTTTTGCGCGTCGTAGAAGATCTTAGGCCAGTAAAATCTGGCTTCGAAGACTTTCCTTGTAATTATGGCGATGCCATGATGCCCTCCTGACGGGCCGCTATGACATTGCCGAAGGATTTGGGCTGCCTCTGTTCCATAGATACACCTTATTATGATTTGGTCTGCACATTGCTTGAATAAGAATGGTTCATCCCAGAAGTAATGCCTTAGATCGTTGAAGAACTTTTGCTTCTCTTGGCGGGTAGAATAGAAAGGCAGTATATAACTGGCCAGGTAATTGGCGTAGTCAGCATATCAAGGTTCATTACTCTTGTCTAAGATATCCATTAATTGTTCTTCAGGGAATAAGTCCCTAATCTCTACTTTGGTCAGCTTTCCTAGGTTGGGGTTCTCAAGCTGGGAGAGGTGATCGACTGCGAGGTTTTCGGCGCCCTTTTTATCATGGATCTCAATATCAAATTCTTGAAGTAGTAAGATCTATCTTATTAACCGAGGCTTTGCATCTTGCTTTATGAAGAGGTATCGTTGGGCAAAGTGATTTGTGAAGACGATAGTTTTGGATATGACCAAGTGTTTTCGAAACTTGTCGAATGCGAAAACAATAACTAAAAGCTCCTTCTTGGTTGTTGTGTAGTTTTCTTGTGCTTCATTCATCATTTTGCTGGCGTAGTATATGGGCTAAAAGTGTTTGTCTTTCCTTTGTCCAAGTATTGCTCCAACAACGTAGTCACTTACGTCGCACATGATCTCGAACGGCAACAACCAATATGGTTTTATCATGATGGGGGCTTATGTTAGTTCTTGTTTTAACCTATCGAAGTCTTGGATGCATTCTTCAGAGAAATTGAAGGGTGCATCCTTCACAAGGAGTTGGGTCATTGGGCGCGCGACTTGTGAGAAGTCTTTTATGAATCTTCTATAGAAGCCTGAATGTCCTAAGAAGCTCCAGATGGATTTTACATTCGTAGGATATGGTAGTTTTGAGATTGCTTTAATTTTTGCTTTATCCACTTCAATTTACTGATCTAGAGACTTTATGGCCGAGGATTATTCCTTCCTTCACCATGAAGTGGCATTTCTCCCAGTTCAATACGAGGTTGGTCTCTTCACACCTTTTCAGCATATGTTCAAGGTTTTAGAGGCAGCAGTCGAAGGAACTACTGAAGACGAAGAAATCAACCATAAATACTTCCATGATATCCTCGATTAGTTCATGGAATATGGCTGTCATGCAGCGTTGAAAGGTTATTCGGGCGTTATATAATCCAAATGGCATTCGTTTGTATGCGAAGGTGCCGTACGGGCAGGTAAATGTTGTTTTTTCTTTGTCTTTTAGGGCGATAGGGATATGGAAATACCTGGAGAACCCATCCAGAAAATAATAGTACTCATGCCCGGCTAATCGTTCGAGCATCTGGTTAATGAATGGAAGGGGAAAGTGATCTTTCCAGGTTGCGCTGTTTAGTTTACGATAGTCGATGCACACGCGCCATTCGGTGACTATTCTTTGAGGAATTAGATCGTTTTTCTCGTTCTTGACTACGGTCATCCCTCCTTTCTTTAGGACGCCATGAATAGGACTAACTGTGAAAATCGTTATAGCCCATCTAGAATCATTTTAAAGATAATATAAATACATAGCGGAATATAAAGAACAATATATTATCAAACAAGATTTTTCTTCATTATCATTCCATACAAGCCCCAATTCTAGATGATCAATTCTAGAACAGTTACTCTAACTAGTAACAGGATCAATGAAACATTGATCTTGAGGCTACAACACTCATTCTAGGCATTTACAATGAAGCACACGCCTAGAACACACACACACTTTTACTAGTCGACTACATTTTTCTGTGCACACTTAATAACACGCCCGTGAATCTCTTTATATAGAGAGATTTCAAGGCTTACAAAGGAAGATAAGAATGAATAATATAATTTAAACATTTAAGAATATCTTCTGTTATCTTTATCTTCTTAAGGAGATCTTCCAGAATCTACATATTCTCCACCAGCTTGTAGAATTCTTTAATGACATTTTTAGTCCTTTTGTTTCATTCTTTTATTTACCTTGTCTCATCAAATCAAGAATCCCAACAATCTTCCCCTATTTGATGATGACAAAACAAACAAAGTCGTGTACGAACTTCATCATAAATCCAAAGCTTCCCCTAAAGTTGAGATGTAATCATCTCCCTGAATGAAACAAAACTTCACCTTAAGTAGATTTCCTTTGTACCATGCCACACCAAGGATCTATAAGTTGCAACTTGTTAATTTTTCTTCCCCTTTTTTTCATAATCCAATAAGGGACATATGAATGTAAGCAACTTTGATCTTGACCACTACAAACCAATATCACACTTCTAATCTAAGTCTTCCAACAACTCAAATTATCCTCCATGACGCGCCTTAAGATAAACGAACTTGAGTAGTAGAAACTCACAATATCGGTAGTAATAATGACTAGCAGTAGTAAAAACCTTCACATCGGTGATGCATGTAAATGGTTAAACATTTTAACATTAAGCTTCCCCTGAAACCCATATGTTAACCATTTCTTGAATCTTTAAATTCTGTAGGCTCTATGTAATGATTACTGATGAAGAAAACTAAGTATAACGAACTTGATGCTGAAGTAGAGTAACCCAAACTTATGTCTTATATCTTGTACTATCCACGTGACTCCAAACTCATAGATAAATCTGTGAAATATAAGTAGATCGCAACCTCTTGACAATATCCTCATCTTCTATGAGACACCAGACCAAAGTGGTAGCAAATGTGAGCATTGAGCACCATAAGTTAGATCACACACCTTTCCTAGATTTATCAAGTCTTCATCATATCGTTTCTAAGCACGAACAAGTTATCTCTAAACGTTGTTAGCCATTTGAGATATGATAAAACACAAACCTGTGAAACTCTACTTCAACTCCAAATAAGTTATAAACAATCTTTATCGTAATCAATTAATCCAAGAAATATGAGCCTTAAAACCTGTTAAGAACATATAAACCAAATCCAAAATCCAAACCAAAAACTTCCTTCCTGTGTGCGTTGTCCGATAAACCAACTGATAATCATAACTCGTCTCTGTCCAATATCGGTAAGTGCTAAGAGTTGTAATATATTCGAGCAATATTAACATTCCATCACAACAGTACTAACTATTTAAAGGCAGCAGTAATAAATATTGCTTGAACAATATTAAATATAAAGGAGCAGTACTAAGTACTAAGTACTAAGTAATTACCACTGTTAATGTTACTCCTTCCAGTTAGCAATGCTTTATCTGTTACAAAACTGTTGCTAAACCGTCACTAATCTGAGTACTCCTTCATCCCATTGCATTTAGCGACACTTTTTCTGTCACTAATCTGAGTACTCCTTCATCCCATTGCATTTAGCGACACTTTTTCTGTCACTAATCTGAGTACTCCTTCCTCCCAAGCTGTTAGTGATGCTTTAACTGTTGCTGGTCTATTGCTAATCTATTGCAAAGTTGTCGCTAATCTGTTACTACATAGCATTCTCCTTCCTCCCATACTTGTAGCGACACTTTTTCTGTTGCTACACTATTACTAATTCGTCATTCACTTGGCAGTAGTAAAAGTATAACGAGCAGTATTAACCAGTAACAACAATACTAAAACATACAAATGAACTGTATGATGCATTCTATACTTATGACCTCAATTCAAGAAGGGGCTTCTACTCCAATTCCAAACTCACTTCCACACTCATTTGATGACACACATTCACTCTCTGCGCTGTCCTTTAAAAGCAAGGATCTAAACTTTACTCGTTCAACCTCATCTGTATCGAAACCCATTTGTGCTCACTTTTTGATGCTAAAAAACAAAGCCCCTAGATGGCATGAGCAATTGCAATGCTGGTGTTTGAATTTTAAAGGTTGTGTTACCGTAGCTTCTGTGAAGAATTTCCAGCTTGTAGCTTCTGTTGATCATTCCCTCAATGTAGCAGTACAAATACTTATTCCTTGTTACTTGTAAAGTACATAAGTAGTACTACGTAATCTTCTAATCCCAAAAGCAGTACAAACTTTCTTTTATTTTGGCACTATTAACAAACAAATGAGCAGTACTAATTTCCTTTGTGAGCAGTATTAACCAAACAAGTAGTACATGAACCATACCTGCTATTACTTGATGTCATTAATACCCGAACGCCATACCTTTCTGCTCCTTCAAATCAATACCAGCATTTTTGATTCATCATTCTCCTCTTTATTTCATGCCTTGAAACGAACATAAGAAAGCTCGTCACATGCTCCAATCTATTTGACACCACTTGTACTTTTGTATACATCTTCCTGATATAACATCATGATTGATCTAAGATACATAAGATCATAAACACACATCATGAAGCTTCTTGTAACACAAATGATGAGATCAGAAATAATAAATCTGATAGTCAAAAACCCTTCTTGTAATTAGGGTTTCCTTGATCTCAATTTAACAATACAGATCATGCATCAAAACCACAACTCGAAACCCTTTCAACAATTTATCAACCGTATTGCATACCCATAACATGTAGAGAGGACGATCATAAACATTGTTATATCAACTTATCTACAAAACCCTAGAAAACTTTATATCCAAAACAATTTCTTGAAAATTAGGGTTTTAGGGTTTCTTTAAAAACCTTGTAGATCCTAGATATCAAGAGCCCCATGGCTCTGATACCAATTGTGAAAATTGTTATAGCCCATCTAGAATCATTTTACAGATAATATAAATACACAATGGAATATAAAGAACAATATATTATCAAACAAGATTTTTCTTCATTATCATTCCATACAAGCCCCAATTCTAGATGATCAATTCTAGAATAGTTACTCTAACTAGTAACAGGATCTATGAAACATTGATCTTGAGGCTACAACACTCATTCTAGGTCTTTACAATGAACCACACGCCTAGAACACATACACACTTTTACTAGTCGACTACTTTTTTCTGTGCACACTTAATAACACGCCTGTGAATCTCTTTATATAGAGAGATTTCAAGGTTGACAAAGAAAGATAAGAACGAATAATATATATTAAAGATTTAAGAATATCTTCTGTTATCTTTATCTTCTTAAGGAGATCTTCCAGAATCTACATATTCTCCACCAGCTTGTAGAATTCTTTAATGATGTTTTTAGTCCTTTTGTTTCATTCTTTTATTTACTTTGTCTCATCAAATCAAGAATCCCAACACTAACCGAAGGACTAAAGGACTATCAAAAATTAGGTAGATTAGTCCGGCATCCAGGAGTTTTATGAATTCCTTTTTTATTACCTCCTTAATGTTTAGGTTCACCTGTCATTGGGGTTGGACGCTTGGCTTAAACTCGTCCTCCATGAGAATTTTGTGAGTAGAGAATGAAGAGTCGATCCCTTTTATGTCCGCGATACTCCAGGTGATGCCTCCTTTATGGTTTCTCAAAACATCGAGAAGCTTGGCCTTCTCGGTGGCAGATAATGTAGAAGAGATAACTACTGGGAGTTGGTTGTCCTCTTATAGGAAAGCATATTCGAGGTGTTCGGGTAGCTCTTTCAGCTCTAGTTTAGGTGGTTCGACGCTTGAGGGCTTTAATCAATTTTCTAGGGCTTTCCACTCGAGTGGCTCAGTGGTTCCGCCCTAGGGTAGAAAGAAACTGCCCGTACCTCGTCTGAATCTCTTCCTTCTTTAGCTTCTATCCATTCTCCGTAGTGGTCGACTATGTCCACCCTTTGTTATCGGGTGAGCTTTGCCATATTATCGGTGCAGTACATATAGTCATCGTAGGAGTACTTAGATTTCATAGATTTCCTAAAGTTGAAAGTGACGGTTTCATTCCTAACTCTTAAACTCAGCTTCCCTTCGTGAACGTCGATTACAACACGAGCGGTGGTGAGGAAAGGTCATCCCAAGATGATCAGAACAATTTCTTCCTCGTCCATTTCTAGAACTACGAAATCTACCAAAAAGATAAACTTATTTATCTTGACTAGAAGATTCTCACAGACCCCAATGAGGTATTTAATTGACTGATCAGCTAGCTGGATACTCATCCTGATCGGTTTTAGTTTAGAAATGCCCAATCGTTGGAAGTGGGAGTATGGCATAAGGTTTATACTTGCTCCTGAATCGGCAAGAGCGTTCTTCACTGCTAACAGTCCGATAAGACATAGTAGTGTGAAACTTTCTGGGTCTCCTTCTTTTTGAGGCAAGCTTCTCTGGATAACGGCCGAACATTTTTCACTAAGTTTGACCAAAGAGGTTGCCTTTTCGAGTTTTTCCTTGTGTGAAAGATGGTCTTTCAGAAGCTTGGCTCCTTTCGGCATGTGGATCATGGCTTCCAAAAAAGGCAGATTAACATGAATTTGCTTGAAGATAGATAGGAACCGCTCCTCATCGTCATCCTTTTTTTGTGTTTTTAATCCGGAGGGAAAGGGCACACTGGACGATTTAGAGGGATAGTAGAGAGTGGGTGATCAGGGGATCTCCTCATTCTGAAAGATGTTTGGTTCCTCACTCTCGGATCCTACACAACTTATGATAGAAACTTTGTTTGATAATACTAAAGATTATGCGGAATTTAATCTTTAATATAAGAAGAATTCTTCAATGAAACGGTAACACAAGAACACAATTTAATTCAACAATAAAAGCTCCAATATTATTATTACAAATAATACGAATACTCTCCTAGTATTAGGGTTACAAAACCTTGAAACTATGACAATTCTATGAATCATTTTTGGTACTTTGATACATACAATTCTATACCCTAAGACCTCCTTTTATACACCAAGGAGTCCTAATAAGCTAAGTTATCATGATCTTCTAAACAAATAACTTATACGTATCTTTTACAAAAATATCTCATACATATCCCATAAGCAATCTTTATCATTTCTCTGAGCAGTCTTTATCCTTTCAGCAGTTATAATCTTTCAGCAGTTGTAACTTTTATACCAGCAGCATTATCTTTCAACACCAACAGTAGTAACTTTTGTACCAGCATCACTAACTGTATACAAGCAGCATTAACTACTTAGAAAGTTTTCTTCAATCTTCACCAGCAATACTAAGTTACACTAGCAGTACTAACTTTACTCTAGAAGTACTAACATTACTAGCAGTAGTAACTAGCAGTAGTAATATACACTAGCAGTAGTAACTTACACTAGCAGTACTAACTACTTAGCATATTTTTCATTAAGATTACTAACAACACTAATTTATGCTTAGCAGCAGTAACTAATACCTTAACAGCAGTAACTTCAAGAAGGCTTTTAATCCCAACAATCCTCCCCTAAACTTGATATTTATCTTCCAAATAATCAAGTTTCTTCATTAAAAGCTTCATAATCACCAGAAGGATGCTTCCAAACACTTCATTGTTTCTTGAGCTGCTTTGTCATAAGCTTAAGAAGCTGATAACACATTTCATTGCAATGATCAGCTTGAAGCTTCCTATTCAACATCTCTATAATTGTTGCTGGTGTAAGGGGATTTCTCTTCTCAACCAACATAAAGATATGTATGTCTTGAAACCTCACAAAGTGTACTCCACAGGAATTAAATAATTTCCAAATCAACATTTTGTTTCCAAGTAGATTCCTCCACACTGTATCTTCTATATTATGCTCAAACATTATCTTTAGATCACCCCATAATACTCTCTCATATCCCTCTTCTGGTCTTTTATATCCATGCTTAGCTTTTACTAATTTCCACAGAGTTTCCAAATCTTCCTTGTCAAAACTTTTAAGCATCTGAATCATTGATGAGTACCTCTTTGAATTTCCATCAGCTCTTATGATTTGATAGTAGCCAATCTTTCCTTCTTTAATGATCTTCCAATCAACAATGCTTGGAGGCTTGGTAGCTAAAGGTATAGCATCAACTGCTACCTCCTCTTCATCGGGAATGACTTCCATCATACTTTGAAGCTCAGCTATTTCTTTATCATCTTCCATCTTTTGTTTCTTTAAAGGCTCTTGTTCTAGCTCATCACCTGCTCTTTTAGAACTGCTTTATTCTCTTGTCTCACTGCCTTCTTCTCTTACTTCACTACCTCCTACTCTATATCAACAAATGTGTTTACCCTTGTCATTGCTTTATTAAATAACTCTTGAACATTGGCAAAGGAATTAGTTTTCAAGTCTTTGGGCTTCCATCCTGCCATGTTTTTAAGATAGGTACACATTATACTCCTTTGTTGAGCTTTTGTGGGTGGTCTATTTCCCCTTTCTTCTGCTATCTTAGCTACAAAGTACTTCCTCCTTTTCTCCAAGAGTTGTTGAAATAGTTTAGACTTTTCTTTAATTATCAACTCTTTTTGTTCCTCTGCTTGCAGCCTTTGAGCTAATTCATAGTCAGTCTCAACCTTATCCTGAATATCATTCCATTATGCAATTAAGGCAGCATTGGCTTCTTCTTTTTCTCTTGCAATCCTCTCTTCCTTATCAAATTGACCTTGTAGCCTTATAGCTTCTTGTTCATCAAAGAGGACTTGATCTTTCTTCTTCATCTTCAAAGGTTCTTCAACCATGATTACTTTACCCTTGTCCTTTGAAGAAGTTATTGGTGTAGATGCTTGCTCCTACTCTTGAATAACAAGCCCTTTAGCCTTTGGTCTTGTAACAATAGTTGTAGTTGTTGTAGCAGCATTTGTAACAGCCTTGGGTTTAGTACTCTTTAATTCTGCCAGTGCTTGAGCTAAAGTCATGTCAACATCTGATAAATCTTTGGCAGCACTAACTGGAATTGTACTTGTAGTTGTAGCAGCATTAACCACATGCTCTTCAGTTTCTACAAGCACCTCATCACCATCAAGATCAAGATCATTCACTCTAAACATATCATCATCATAAACATTCTCCAGGGTGATGTCTTCATCAACATCAATATCATAATTTTCCTCCCCTGTTTGGATGCATCCTCCTGATCACCCAAACTAGCTTCATCATCTAAGGAATCAATTCTAACAGACAGACCAACCTTATATAACCTTTTAAGACCATGAGTTCTTGACTTTTTCTTTCTCTCTAGCTTCTTGACTCTCTTTTTCAGACTTATAATCTCCTGTGCTTGAGCATTCTTTGTGTTTCTAGGTCAAGAACTCTTTGTTGCAATTTGGTATAAAATTCCATCAATTCCTTTAGTTGCAGACTATCCTCGCCACTTTGAGGTGTGTTAACTCCTACGAGAAGTGGATCATTGGAAAAAATAGATACATTCTCAGACCTAGTCTAAGCGATGGTATCCCCCACGGTGTCTTGGCGCCTGGGACCACCACCTGAACTAGTTCCAATAGAACCTGGTTTCATTTATGAGTTAGCCTTGGAATGATTCTTTAGAGATGTTACCCCTCTTTCCTGTGCTCTGCATCTAGAGCCCAGTAGCATAGCTGTTAGCCCTTTCCAAACCGTCAACCCTGCACCCTCATATATCCCCTCAACTGCAACATCTCCCACAGGAACACTAGACAAAGGAATCTCAATTGTCCTATCTCTTGGGTTTACCTAGGCCTCAGGTTTCCTTATGAGGTAATGAATGATTGATGGTTGAATAATGTGGGTGTGTGATGGAGATCAGTTGGCATGTCTAAACTTCACCCTGTTCCTTTTTAGCCTTGCACTATCATAGTTGAGAACAAAGACGGTTACTTTACCAACAAGTCCCTTCCATGCTCTTCATATTAGCAAAAACCTCTTGTGTGAGATGATGCAATATAATATCTGTTGTGATTTATCATTCCTTCCAGTTGATTATCTAAAAATACTTGCACAAATCTTGGATACATCAAGAATTTTCTAGCACTATCCAAGTTTTTCACCATGCTTTCAAAAATATACTTGGAAAAGTTGAACTTTTGGTTTGTTGCTAACAAATGAATTACAGAGTCCATAGTATAAAACTAATTCATTCCATGCAGTATCTAACACTAGGCATTGCAAAATAATAGTAAAATTAAATTTCCCAATTGGGGAGAGAAGAATGCCTTTCAGAAGTAATCTTCTGTGAAAAGTTTTTCATTACCCCATTAAGTGGTAAGCTGTTCAAAAATTGTAGCATTTGGTAGACAATCAACACCATCAGCATCTTCCAGTTGAAGATCTCTTCTTACAGATGCTTCAGTAACAACAATCTTCTTCCCATCTACTAGGGCTTGTAACTGAACTTCCCCATTAACCATTTTCGCCTTAACAGTAGACCAGAACTGTTCAATGCACGATGTATATATAGTAGGATTGACGGTTAAAGCATACTTTATAGAACTTGCATTCAAAAAATCTACTATCTGCTCAAATCCTTCACTTTCAGCAGATTTAGTCAAAAACGCGACTAAATTATGAGTATCAGCAAATTGTAGGGTCGTCATTGTGTTGGGTTTTGATGATAAATGATGAAATTGAGTTAGGGTTTATGATTAGAGAGTATATGAAAGATTGAAATCGATTAAATGATTGAATGAAACCCTTAATCGAAGTATTTATGAAACTACCCTCAACATCATTAACGTTCACCAGTAGTTATAAGTTATGCCTAGAAACATTAACTTTCAACTAGCAGTAGTAAGTAACCCAACAGTAGTAACTCAACAGTGAATTAAGCCTAGCAACATTAACTTACAACCAGCACTAGTAAGTTATGCCTAGCAGCATTAACTTTCCCTAGTAGCAGTAAGTTTATGCCTAGCAGCATTAACTTTGAATCACCAGCATTAACTCCAATTCCTTTCTAATCAGCTTTTCCATCATCAAATTAATATTTTAACTCACAAAATCTATCTGTCTGTTTTTGATTTCTCTTAATTCTTTTAGCTCATAATTCTCTTTGTCTGTTTTTGCTATATTCAACTCTCTTTCTGTTTTTCAGCTCACAAATTCTCTCAATTCTTTTACTCACCAAATCACTCTATCTGTTTTTATCACACATCTCTCTTTCTGTTTTTAATCTCACTAATTCTCTCTATTCTTTTACCTCGCCATTTTCTTAATCAGGACTTTAAAGATTGAGCATTTCAATACTAGCAATCCGATATTGAAATCTACTTACATCAAATGCTTTTATAAGTAAATCTGCAACATTCTTGTTCGTATGAATCTTGATCATCTGAATTAGCTTCTTTTCATTAGAATCTCTTATAAAGTGATGTCTAATCTCATTGTGCTTTGTTTTTGAATGAAAAATAGGGTTCTTAACTATGCATATAATACTCTCATTATCAATATAGATCTTTGTATGCATAAAGTTATACCCATAATCAAGCAATTGATTTTGAATCCAAAGCACTTGGCCACAACAACTTGAAGCAGCTACATATTCAGCCTCTGTTGTGGAATTAGCAACCATAGTCTGCTTCGTGCACTGCCATGAAATCAATCTACACCTAAGGAATTGACAACCTCCTGTTGTAGACTTCATATCCAAGCTTGCTCCAGCATAATCACTATCAGTGTATGCTACCAAATCAAAAAATGAATCTTTTGGATACCAAAGGCCTAATTTAGGTTGACCTTTTAAGTATCTAAAAATTCTTTTCACAGCATGAAGATGTGACACTTTTGGGTTGACTTGGTATCTTGCACATGTACACACTGCAAACATAATATCATGTCTTAAAGAAGAAAAATACATTAATGAACCAATCATTGATCTATATAAATGTACATCCACTTCTTTGCCATCTTCATCCTTGAGAAAAGGCTTTTGAGTTTCCATAGGTGTGCTTGCTGTCTTGACATCAGTAAAACCTTCTACTTTACTTGCAGTCCTAAGAAGAATGTGAGTTCACCCATAGAACTCATTTGAAACTTCTTATGCATCATCTTCTTAAACTCTATGCATAATGACTTCTTTGTAGAGCCAATATGATATCATCTACATATACTTGAACTAATAGAATATCACTTTTGTCCCTTCTGATAAACAAATTCTTGTTTATCTTTCCTTTTTGAAACTCATTGTCCAACAAATAAGTTGACAAGGTTTCATACCAAGCTCTGGGAGCTTGATGTAGGCTATAAAGTGCCTTTTCTACTTTGTATACTCTATCTAGAAAGTCTGGATCTTCAAATCCTAGTGGTTGACAAACATAGACTTCCTCTTCAATTGTACCATAAAGAAAAGCACTCTTGACATCCATCTGGTACACCACAAAGTCTTTAAATGAAGCATAGGCTAAGAATAGCCTAATTGCTTCAATTCTGGCAACAAGAGCAAAGACTTCATCATAATCAATCCCTTCTTCTTATGTGTACCCTTGAGCAACCAACCTTGCTTTGTTCTTTATCACAATGCCTCTTTCATCTTTCTTATTCTTGTAAACCCATTTAGTGCCAATGGGCCTTTTGCCATTTGGTAAATCCACCAGGGTCCAAACTTCTTGTAGCTTGAATTGTAGAAGCTCTTCCTGCATAGCCTCTATCCAGATTGGATCCTTTAATGCATGAATTACCTTTTTGGGTTCTTCTTGTGATAGAAAGTAAGCAAACAAGCAATTTTGAAAGTCTTTATGGTTTATTCTTTGCTAAACAGAACTAAACAAACCACGTTCTTTCAAATTCTTTGTCATTCTTCTTGTTTGAGGTACTGAATTTAGGTCTCCAATAATTTGTTCAACTGGATGATCTTTGTGTATTCTTGTAGTTGGAATAGGACTGACATGCATAAATGTATTCAAATTTTTCATGTCAGCCTCTATACCAACATCTTCATAATCATCTGAATACACAATATCTTCTAATTTTGGCATATTTGGATCATTTGGAAGTTTAATGCTTGTATTACTACTAACAACATTAACTTCTATGCCAGCAGTATTAACAGTTGAACTAACAGTATTAACATTATTAGTGTTATTTCCATCACTAGAAGTATTAATATTGTTAGTGCTGTTAACACTATCATTCTTATTACTTGGATCACCACCTTATTTTCCTGGTTCTTTAGTAACCTTTTTTTCATTATCTCCTAAAGGTTTGAATCCTGCATCAGGAGAACTCTTTGAATTTTGAGAGAGTAGTGGATCATCAGGCCACAATGGTAGCAGAATGTAATCTTTGCCAGATACTGTCTCCCTTCTAGCTTTACCTGCATCATCACATGCTTTTGTACCTGCATTACCATTAGACTGATTTCCTGCAACAACTGGCTTATATTTCATTGACTTTGTTAGTGCATCAATATCAAAAAGCCAATTTAACCTACTTCCTACAATATTAGGTGTATTCTTACTAAATTGGACATGCAGGTTCTCTTCAACTATCCTTATTCTACTGTTGAAACTTTAAAGGCTTTACTATTAATTGAGTACCCAACAAAGAATCCTTCATCAGCCTTACCATCAAACTTGCCTAAGTGATCTATGGTATTGAGAATTGTGACAAGACACCCAAATGGTCTCATAAAGCTGAAAGCTGGTTTTTTTACCAAGAAAAAGTTCATAAGGGGTCTTTTTATGAGGCTTAATTACTAATACCCTATTTTGCACATAGCAAGCAGTATTAACTGCTTCGGCCCAAAAAGTAGTAGGTAGCTTAGAATCAGCTAGCATTGTTTGTAATTGTAGGTATGCTATAGAATCAGCTAGCAATTGTCTAACATCCTCAATAGTGTTTCTTTTTTTCTCTCGCACTCCATTTGTTGAGGAGTTTCTTTGTTATCTAAATCTCTCTTAATACCTTTTCTCTCACAAAACTGATTCATCTCCTTATTCTTGAACTCAGTTCCATTGTCACACCTAATTACCTTAACCCTTTGATCTATTAGATTTTCTACTCCAGTTATAAAGGATTTAAGAATCCCACTAGTTTCATCCTTAGTAACTAGAAAGAAAACCAAACTAAAACTACTGTAATCATTTGTGACAACTAGGTAATACATCTTTTTCATTAAGCTTTTTACAAATGTTAGACTAAACAAATCCATGTACAACATATGTAAAGGTTAGCTGATTGAACTTACTGTTTTGGACTAAAAGAGAGCTCTATTTTGCTTTCCCTTTTAACAAGCAACTTCAGGTTTGCATCTTTTCAAAGAGTTTGAAGGTAGACCTCTTACATAGAGTTCCTTAACTAGTTTTATTCATAGTTTTGACAATTTATGTTGTCCAAGCCTCATTCCGATAGTTTTAAATTCATCATATGTGGCTTTTGCAAAGAGACAAGTAGTCCCTCCATTAGGAAATATTACTTTAAACAAACACTATACATAATATTCCTTTCTAGGAACCTTAAGTAAAATATAACTTTCATCAGTTAACTTAAAGATTTGGAGATAAAAACAATATATTCGTGCTCATTAAAGAGAACTCTATTCCTTTTGTCACACATTTGCGTGCACAAAATGTTAAACTGAATTTCTCATACAATTACACAGTTCTCAAAATCTAATTTACACATTTTTGATGTACCTCTGTCTGTGATTTTCCCTCCTTTGGGGTTACCTCCAAAGGAAACATATCCTCCATCCAATTTCTTAAAAATCGATACGATAGGCTCATGATACCTGTCTTGTGCCATGATCAGACCACTGTCAATCAATCCTTGGTCCATGTAAATCATTTGTGCTTGCCCTTGCACATGTGTAAGAAAAATCAGTCTCTTTTGGGGACCCAACCATCACTGACTTGATCTGCCTTATGCATCAATATAAACAAACCTTTTCAGAATGGTTGATGCACTGTTGTGTTTAGAAACATGGTCTATTACTTTAGTCTTTGGTTTCCAAACCCAACAAGCTGAGGCCTTAACAGCATAAACGATTTTCCTCTTAACTCATTAAGTACTACTTTGGCCAAGCAGCATTAAATACTGCTTTTGGCCTAGCACATTAACATTCATACCACTAATACATATTAACCCTCTTATTAAAAATATTGTATTTAGTTGTTGTATTTTTATGTTTAGATGGGTCTCTAACAGTTAATGTGCTTTATTAAAAACATTTTTCATTGGTCTTGCACTATTCCCTATTGTTCTGGGTTGAGCAATATTAACTAGTCTAGCAGTAGTTAGTGATACTAGGTCAGACCTCATTAATACTGCTTTTAAAACCATGTTCCTTTTAGGACTGGGGTGAGTCATTCTAGAAAATTCTGGTGATTCGCCCTTTGAGTATAGTTCCACACAGGGGTTGGGGGGGGGGTTTTTTACCAATCTTTTATTATTAATCTGTCACTAATGGTAATAGCACAATCATACTGCATGTGAATTCAAAACTACCACACACAGACAAGCATTGGTTAATCATCTCAAAATACTTCTAATCTTTAAGACATCGTTTTTGTTATTCAAGATTTTTTGGTTTTCCTCTAGGACTATGTGTGTTCAGCCTATTTTGATTACCTTGTTTAACAATTGTTTTCCCCCCTTAAAGAGATTTCTTGCTCTTTAGATTTAACAAACTTATTTTAGGCAAAACTAACTTAAACGTTTCTTCTCTTCTTAGCCTGAGGCATATCGTCTTCCACCACTAATCAGACACCAATCCTCCAATAATTTGGAGCCATTAATTACTTCCTGACAACATTAGGTTTGTCTGCAATAGCCTTAGCTTCACTAGTCTCAACTACAGACTTCTTAACTGTAGGCTCATTTGCTATAGGCTCATTTACAAACTCATCTAGACCAAACAAATCATGTTTTGGAGGCATAAAGTTTCCTGTATAGGGAGGTGGAACAACATTATACCCTAAACCTATTTTACACTTATCAACTATCTGACAATTTATTAGTTTGATGAATTCTTAATTTTTCTACAGTTAGCTGAATTTCATCTTTTTGTTTTTGAGCCAGTTCCAACTTTCTCCTAAGCTCTGTAATGGCTACTTCTTTTAAATAAATCTCATATTTTAAGAGCTTAATATCTTCTTCATAAACAGACTCATTTTCTATAAACAAGAAGCCTTGTCTTCTACAGACTCAAACCTATTTATAAGCAATAGTATTTTAACTTAGATGTCCTTAAGGTCATTTAAAATAAGTTCATTTTGTTCTTTAAGAATTTTAACATTTTCCAAACAAGATGATGAACAGTTTGAATTAGTAGATACCTCAGAGTTAGAACTTGTAGAAGAGTAAGCCATAGTTGGCAAAATATAGATTGTGACTTCCTTCTGCTTTATCACTCCATACAATCATAATCACCAAGACCATCATATGAGATCAAAGCATTGGAAGTAGTTATCTCCACTGGCACACTTCTTTTTGTAGTTTCCTTGTTCCTATTTTTTTGGTTTCTTGGAGTTCTGCATTCCTTAGCAAAGTGTCCCCTCTTGTGGCAGTTGTAGCACTCCACCTTAGACTTATCAAACCTAATGGTCTCATTACCATTAATAGTCACCTTCCTTCCAGTGTTCTTCAAGAACCTTCTAGCTCTCATAGTCAACATAGCCATCTGCCATCTCAAATCCATATCTTCCAAGTTAGCTGGATGGAGTTGTTGTAGATCCTCATTTGCAAGTTCAAGATTGTTTGGTTGACTAGAAAAGAATGCACAGATCACAACATTACTTAATTTATCAACATTTGTGGAGTTAGAAGCACTAAATTGAGTGCTAACAGCAGAAACTCCATGAGCAGTGTTAACTGCTTCATTAGTGCTGCCAAAGTGGTTAGATGACACAAAAGCCATGTTTTGTGTGCTTGTGTTTGAGCTTGATGTCCCTTTGACTTCTGGTTCATATACTTTGAGATTATTGTAAAGACCATCCATGCTCATTGTCTATAATTCATGCTTATTCCTCCATACAACAATATGTATGTTCCATTCTGGTGACAAACTTCTCAACAGCTTCTGGTTCACATCTTCTTGTGAAAGTTTTTCACCCAAAATCTCCAGCTGACTCACAAGCTTTTGAATCCTATCATAAGTTTGATCAAGGGTCTCTGAGCTAGGAGCAGAGAAGTTTTCATACTGCTGCTTTAAGAGATTTCTTTGAGTTTTCTTTGTAGCAGCATTACCCTAAAATCTCTTTTCAATAGCTTCCAGCAGTGACTTCGCATCCTTAATTGAGTTAAACTTTAATTGATGTTCATTAGGAATGCCCATCATCAAAGTGCTTCTGGCCTTCACCTCTAATCTCTTCTTAGCATTCTCTTCAACAGTTGTAGGAGGTATTACTTTTTCAACACCTTCCACAACTATTGTTTTTGGTGTAGAGTTTCCATTCTCTATGACCTCCCATAGAGCATAGTCAATCATCTGGATGTACTATTCTATCCACATCCTCCAGATCTCAAACTCACCAGGTTTGAGCATTGGAACCTTGGATGCAGCCACCATATGTGCAGATTCTAAATCTATATCTTCTAGCAAAGAGATCTTGTGTATTCAAATAGGTTTTTCTTATTCAAAGCTTCTTAAAAAACTATGATACCACTTGTTAATCCCACTTCAATGGATCTTGAATTCCTTAGCTTGTGTAAGGTTTAGTTATGCAAGATAAATCCTACACAACTTATGATAGAAACTTTGTTTGATAATACTAAAGATTATGCGAAATCTAATTTTTAATATAAGAAGAATTCTTCAATGAAACAGTAACACAAGAACATAATTTAATTCAACAATAAAAGTTCCAATATTATTATTACAAATAATACGAATACTCTCCTAGTATTGGGGTTACAAAACCTTGAAGCTATGACAATTCTATGAATCATTTTTGGTACTTTGATACATACAATTCTATACCCTATGACCTCCTTCTATACACCAAGGAGTCCTAGTAGGATTACAATATTTTTCTAAGTTATCATGATCTTTTAAACAAATAACTTATACGTATCTTTTACAAAAATATCTCATACATCCTCCATAAGCAATCTTTATCTTTTCTCTGAGCAGTCTTTATCCTTTCAGCAATTATAATCTTTCAGCAGTTGTAACTTTTATACCAGCAGCATTATCTTTCAACACCAACAGTAGTAACTTTTGTACCAGCAGCACTAACTGTGTACAAGCAGCATTAACTACTTAGAAAGTTTTCTTCAATCTTCACCAGCAGTACTAAGTTACACTAGCAGTACTAACTTTACTCTAGCAGTACTAACATTACTAGCAGTAGTAACTAGCAGTAGTAATATACACTAGTAGTAGTAACTTACACTAGCAGTAGTAACTAGCAGTACTAACTACTTAGCATATTTTTCATTAAGATTACTAACAACACTAATTTATGGTTAGCAGCAGTAACTAATACCTTAAAAGTAGTAACTTCAAGAAGGCTTTTAATCCCAATAGCCCTTTTTAGACGTCCTTCGAATGTGGGTTGTATTACCCCCGTAATTGAAGAATTGTTCATAGATGGCAATGTGTTATCCCATAGATTGTCTTGATACTGAAAGTATTCTTCTATTCGGTTCCAACCCTCTTCTTCGGTGAGAGAACTGAAACGGAAGTGAGCGAACTAGTCTAGTTTCCCACGGTCTTCTTGAGATATGTTATCATGAAAGATATGTACTAAAATCCATTTTTGTATTCCATGGTGAGGGACCTGTTTGATCAAGTCTTGGAAACCGATCCAGGCACTTTTGATGGGCTCGTTAGTCCCTTGTTTGAATCGAAGGATCATATCTCAAAGAAATGAGTTGCGTCCTACTAGAAATAAGTAATCAAGGAACCGTGCCACAACTTGATCTCATGTTGTGATTTGGGCGGGAGGCATTCTGTCAAGCCATTCTTTTGCTTTTCCTTTGAGGGAGAAATGAAAGAAACATAGCCTAGACGTATCCCTAGTAGCCCCGTCGGCTTGTAAGTTATCCACGATACTCAAGTAGTGCTTGATATACTAGAGAGAGGGTTTTCGCTTTTTAATCCTTGGAACGTGCATGTCCCTTGGATTAGCAAGATGTCACGTGAGTTGACGATTCTTCCCGTTTGTTTGGCAGGGAGGAGGATTGGATTTTGAAAACCGGCCGAGTTGGGGAGAGAATGTTCCCGTAGGGTTTTTAGAGGGGTTATTGGCTTGGTTTTAGTGTCATTGGAAGAGGATGCTTCATCATCGAAGAGGTTTCTTCCGGCTATGGCTAGAGATTCATTTTGATGCTGGCGCAAGGCGGCTCTCCTAAGCCTCCGAAATTCTCTCTCAGGTTCGTCGAGGGGTTCCGTTAACTTCTTAACGGTGCTACGCTTCATTTTGAGTGAGTACGAAACGAATAAGACAAAGAAAAGATAGACTACGAGAAAGCTAATATACTGAAAATAAAATCTCACTTGAAAGGATTCAAGCGAGTAGACCTAAGTTAAACTATGATCGAAACCTAACTATTCCTCGGCAGCAGCGCCAAAAACTTGATGCGGTCATCGTAAGACTTCAACAAGAAGTTTTACAACTCTTTAGGCAGAGCACCTAACCGTTATAGTGTAGTAAGGTAAGACTCGGGGGTTGTTATCGTTCTCTAGGGGAACATGTTGGAAAGGCTCGAACAGAATCTAATAGAGGTCTACGGGGTTGGGAGAAGATTTTTTTTTTTTGCATTTTATGTGTTTATAAAAGCAAGTAAATATCATGGTTTGAGAGGTTGGTTTGTTTTTACTAATTAAACTAATAATAATAAAATAAATTTAAACTGCTTTAGTGATAACTTATATGATAAATGAACATATTTACTTAATCATGCACTACTCCTCATATTGCTTTTCCTAATCCTGTTTCTTTGTCACACTTGTGATGATCTGTGTAAGTATTTCCTAAGTCATGAACGAATTACATGAACCCGCCATCTACATAATATTTCGTTAAGGCAACGTACACGTAATGTAGTATGAAGATTATTACAAGGCCCATAAGAGTACATTACATGTAATTGAAATATCTTAAGAGGGATCAACCATATTAGGGGTAAGGTAGTATGAAGACTGTTACCGATGGTATCCTTTCTACACACTCGCGTTTCCCAAGACGTCTATGCCAATTTAATATCTTATAGCAAGTTTTCTAAAGCCTAACACGCACATCCATCACAAGAAGCAACATTAAAAGGATCTACAATCTAAGTTTCATGCAATCATAAGTAGATCTAGCCTTGCATGGCAAATAAAAAAGAAGAACAAGAATCTATCACAAAACACATAGACATATTAAGTGATAAGGGATAAATGAACTTCACTTGATTAAATCATACAGTTAAGTCTATTACAAGAGGGTTTTGACACCCTAAAAACGATCCCAAAGGCTGCTAAAATTATCTTCTAAAACTAGGGTTCGTCTCCTAAAAGTTACACACCTAAAACCCTAAAAACAGATCTGTATATATAGGAAAAACAAGTGCGACGGCGTCGCTTTATGTTCCCGACGCCGTCGTGCCACAATGGTCTTCTAGGGTTTCTTTAAGTCGACATCATTCTGACGCCGTCTAGAATTTCATGACGCCGTCCCTTGATAAATTTGACATTGTCGCTTGTAATTGGCGACGCCATCTCTACGCACTATATGTTTTTCTTCAAAATAGTTGGTGTAGAGTCTTAGTCTTGTTCGTTTCTTCTCTAACTGAGCCCAAGTCACGTGTATTTCCTCTAAAAGTCATCCAAGTGTTAAATCACAAAAACAAATGATTAAGCACATAATATGGGCATATTTGTATGATTTAAGGGGTTAAATAACCCCAAAAAGTGTATAAAATAACACCTCGTCAGCTAGGAAATATAGCTATGCTAGGTATAGACCCTCAGTTATAGTGAATGGGAGCTATAATATTCATAATGATGCCTCTTCATGTCACTCTTTGTTCATTGTGGTTGTTGGTTGAATGATCATGATGTGACTTGATTTAGGAAATGTAGTGATGGTATTATGGTATTTGGTGTAAATTGGTGAATTGTAATAGGTGGTATCATCTGATGTGCTTGCTGATGTTTAGGATATCTACTAGATAAGTGCTTCATAGTTTTATCCGAGATATTGTTTCCTTGTCAGAGATAGTAGTTGTATCAGAGTTGTCTAGTTTGGTTAGATTGAGTTCATGTTTTGTATAAAAAAAGGGATATGCATGTCTATCTCCTTTTTTTATCTGATGTATATTTGATTCTTAATTAATAATAGTTCACCTTTTCAAAAAAAACATGGTATCGGAGCTTTAGGATCAAATCTGGTAGACCACCTTAAACCGCCACCTCTAAACCACCCCGCCATACCCTAGTCGTCGTTGTATCCCTAATCTGAAAAAGAAAAATCAAAAAAGCAGCTGACTGTTTAGACTTTAATTCTCAAACAGTAAAAAGTTTACATATGCAATCAACGCCATTAGCTTCAAAATTAAACTCTCAAGAAAAGCATACCAAAATTGTGTTCGTAGCTTTGAAGATGCTTCATAAGAAGTCGTAGGCTTCAAAAAACAACTGGCTAATTGTTTTGCTTATAACTCTCAAACCACTTAAAGTTAGTTGACGCCGTCACCGGCTGTAGACTCGTAATTAAACTCCGACGAAAAGCATATCAGAATCAACATCTCCACCAGTCGAATGTGTCGTTACGTGACATTATTAGTTTCAATAGTCGTCGGAAGAAAAGTTTATTCTTTTCAGATTATGTTTATCCGCATGTTGCGACTCAGTGCTATTAAATCTTGATTATTTATCAAGATAACTATCTTTTGCTTTGTTTTTATTTTTAGTTAATTTTTTTTCAATATTATTGTTTTATTCTCAAATTCGAGCTTTCACGCGGGGTTTATATTGTCTAACAGTATTTAACGAAAACATTTTCTAAATACGTTGTACATCTTTCATTTAAAACTTATATTTTTGGTATACATATGACATTTTGATGTTAAAGTTTGACATATGTATAACGAGTAATAAGGTGGTCATGCATTTGTGGCAGGGCGTTTTAGGATACATATATTTGTCATGAACATTGTAGCTAATGCGGTCGTGAACAACAAAATATGAAATAAAACTTATCACAATGGTTAAACAAACTCATTAATAGCGTACAAAGGAAAGAGTAATAGTTGAATATTGTTCACCAAGATAATTTAAATTTTTACATATAATACGGCACAAATAAACTTAAATGAAATTTTAAACGACATGATGCGTGACTCATATCCGATATACTTATTAATAACAAACCGTGGGAAACATGACGTTTAACAGAGTTTGATACCTAAACGACTTTGTTCTAAGAGACGTAAAAGTGGAGCAAAGTAGCTGAGACTCAAATGACGTCGTCTTTTGTCAACACTCGTACGTCATTTTCAGTAAAGTTGTGCATAGACATCCTCTTTAAGAGTCTTAAACCTTTTTTATAAGACACACCTCATTTAAGATGCTATAAACCTTATCACCAATCTCTGAAAACATATTTTTAAAGGCTATGCGTTAAAGATCCCAGAAACTCGGGATTTGTAACATCTTGCATGATGTGCAAGTACCTTGAAAGGTTTTTGAACATGGCAATGCATAAAATATATATTTGTTTGAAATAAAATGTACGTACGTATAGAACGTTATTAGCCACATATTGAACAAAAAATATGTGATAGCTACAGATTGAGTAACTCCTACCCCTCGTATCTCTTACTCTCCAAGATGCGTCTAATCTCAACTTATTTCTAATATATTATAATACATTTAACATCAACCATCGCAACATGTCATAAATATAAGTTTTTGTATATGTTCAATATTTCAATACGAAATTAATAACCCAAGCTTCAATAGATTATCGAGATAAATGATGATGATGCTAACGATGACACGGTCAAGATGGTAGATGCGATCTAATGAAAATATCTTTATCAAAAAGAAAACATGCTTCAGATCAAATTCAAAGAGGTTGTTGGGAATTATTAATTCCTGACTTAGTACCGCTAGTTATAATACTTAGTACCGTTAGTTATAATTAGTACTGACAGTACAAAGTGTTAAGTACTAATCAGTTAGTTAGTACTGTTAGTATAAAATAGTTAGTACCGTTTATGAGATATGCATGAGATATATTAGGAAAGGATATGCATGATCTTTATACGCGTTTTGTAAAGCCCATTAGGGTTTCCTTAGTCTATAAAAGGAACCCTAGGCATAGTTAGTAGATATAGTTCTACACAGATCATAGAGATCGAATAATAATCATAGTTTGTAATATGTAACCTAGGCAGATACAAAGTTTAATATAAAAGTTCTTTTATGATATTTAATATTGTTCTTTTTAGCATTATTGATTCAGGATTCCAGCATAATCTATAGATGTTTACTCAGTGTTTCAGTATTGTTGCTTTAGAATTATCTTAAGGAGTCAGATACTCTTTTGTCAACGCTGAAGGTAAGATCTGTTTCAGTAAAAAAAGTCGATATCCAACATGTCGCGATATCAGAGCTTAGATAAATAACATGTGGAGATAACTAACATAAACACTAAATATGAATAAAGAAGAAGAAAGAAAGAAAACCAAAGAGAATAAGCCAGAGACTGACACCGACCCTGTTTAGTTGGCCGAAGGGTATAGATCAAGCTAGAACTGGAATAAAAATCAGACAACTTCCTCATCAATCCACAACCTACACAATAAACTGCTCATGCTACACGTTGTCCCCCTCATGCTCTTCAGGACAGGGCAGCATGTATCTGAGCCCGAGCCCCACAGCGGCGTACGCACGTATACAGCCCGACACCTATCCAGCTTGGAGCCCCACGCGTCGAATTTTCGCCGCACATCCTAATTATCTTGCGTTCCCCCATACATACATAATCTTCTGGGTCTGTCATATTCGTCCATTTGGCAGAGTTTTTTTAGAAGATGAGCCTGCACCAACTACTAGGAAACTCTATACCCCTCCTGCTCCTAATGACTGCCCAAACAAACTGGCTGTGCTAGAAAGAAATCAGAAAGAGTTTTTGCGCATCTTGCTTTTAGCTATGTACCTGATGTAATTACCTCCTCAAGTTTCACAATGTTCAGATGCTATAATCACTCTGGGAGGCAATCAAATTGAGGTTTGGTGGTACATGTAGATTCCAAGGAAGATTGCAGGAATGATAAATGCTTCGACTCTTTATAACATCAGTCTTGAAAAATTTGTCTACAGTATCAAATGAATAACTTTGGACAAAGGCTTATGGTTAGTTCCAAAATCTGATTATAAGTCAATTGGAGGTTCATGAGTGCCCAATATCAAAGGAACGATACTCAAAACCAGAAGTCCTTTGATGTCTTCCTTCTTTATGTGATCATATTGCCCTCATCATGAGAAATAAGCCAGACATTGATGACCTTTACAACAATCTTAGGGTTTATGAAGATGAGTTAAAAAGGACTTCAGGCTCTAATTCTGCTTCTCAAAATTTAGCTTTTCTCTCCTTTGAGAACACTAGCAGTCATATGAAGTTCAGTACTGCAGTGGAGATTTTTTTTGGCATTAGTACTGCATGGTGGAATTATTAATCAAGTTTCATCATACTCCATGTGCTCAGGATTGTAGCTTACTCCTTCATTTTGCACAACCAACAAACTAGTTCCTCAACTTAAGTTGAGGATTTTCAGCAGATGGATAGAGATTACTTGGGACGGAATTGGATTTCTATGGCAGGAGTGGGCTTATGTTGATTGTAGAGTAAAGAAGTTCATTCAAAGGGACAGGGGAAGGAGAATTTGGCACTTCAAGTAATATGACATGTTTCTCTTGATTAAGTCAAAACATTGAGTGCCTACAAATGTCACAAAAGGGACTTTGCTAGAGAATGTAGATCTGGAATGGAAATCAAGGGAGGAAGATCTTATGGTGGACAATGGCAGGACAATGACACCAACAAATGAATCCTTATTACAGGCATGTGGCCTCAAGTTGGTTAGGAGGCTGATGATGGAGCAATGATTTTGAAGTAAGAACCACTTCAAACTAATGCTTTTTGATGGCAAAATCTCCTCTTCAAGCTCATCAAGTTCTTTTGACAGTGAGGTACAAAAATGTTCTAAATAATGTCTTGAATCATTTTATAAATCTTCAAATGAACTATGATACCGAAAAGAAAAAAACATAAACAAAGCAAAACCTAGAAATCAGGGTTCTGAGATAGCCTTAGAGTCACAGAATCTAGGATTCTTGGACATAAAAAGATATGGAATTGGCTTGGGGTGAAAATATGAATTTTTTTCAAAACTATGAGATTAATTGTAGAGAAATAAAAATTTAACATACTTAAATTGGAATTAAGAAGGTTGTTAAGGAAAAGAGGATTGAGGTTTAAAGCATAAGATTGCAAACATGGGAAGAATCGACCATAAAATCTTGATGAAATACTTAACAGTCAAATAAGTGCTAGAGATAAAACTGGTTTAGGATATGGCACACAATTGAATGAATTAAGTAGCAATCATGAAACTGATAGTGAGAATAGTTTGAGTATTTTTTATGTTAAATCAAGTGATGAAGAGAACACATAAAAAAATGATAGATTTTTCAAAGGTTGGCGTATAAAAGCTGTTTACCCCTCCATAACAGGACACTTCTTAACCCCAAAGAGATGATGATCATTTTGAGGGTTTAGATGAATATGCCATTAGGAATAAAATCATTGAGTCACAAACAACTAAGCTTAATACTAAAACAAGTAAGACTGCAAGTCAAAAAAATGCTGAAAAATGAAAAACCTAGTCAGCCATGTGACGGTCCAAGTTGTGTTAATCCTAATATTAACAGAGATTGAGTTATCATTGAGGGGGGATTGGAACTAGGATGATGAGGAAAGAACGAGTATGAATGTGCTCAATCAATTAGGACTATGAGACTCAAACAGTAAAGGACTAGAGATGTTAAAAGAGGGAAAATTATAAGAAACAAGGAATTGGTTTTAGGAAAGTTAAAAGCTTGTTTTTGTTTGTAAAAGTATTGACCATTTGTTCTAAGACTATATTTTTCAAGACAAAAAGGTGTCAAGAGGCCTAAGCTGAAAAATGTCGTTAATACTAGTCAAAGGGAGGGACAAACCAGTATGGGGATAATACTAAAAAGGGTTAATCCATCAAAACTTTTCAAAATACCACATTAAAAGTAAGACTTTTGTCCATCATATAGTTCTAACAAGGAAAGGGTTTGCATAGGCTGTTATGGATTGGTTGGGCTTGTAGTTTATATAGGCCAAGTGTTTTACTGGCTAGGCCTGTTTATACTGCTAGGCAAAAACACCTAATGTGTTAGTATGCTTGGACCTGTTTGTACCTGCTAGGCCAAGTGTTAGGACTGCTAGGCATGTTTGTACTGCTAGGCCAATTTTTAGTAATGTAGGCACCAAATGTTAGTACTGTAGTGCTGTTTTAGCTACCAGACCTACTTACCCAAAATTGGAAATGTAAGAACAAAGGTCATTGTTCCCTTCAAGAGGTTCTACTCCACAAAACCAGCTTTTAGACCTAAAGACTTTTAACAACATGTGTCTAAACTTTTGAAGGTTCAAAATATGTGACTTACTAGTGGGACACAAGAGCAGTAGTTAATATTGGTTTAGGGTTAAGCTGGATACTGACTTTAAATGTCAAGTGGGGTTTGGAGGCCATATGGGAAATTATTAGATTCATGTGTCCAAAGACCAGTTGGATTCATTTATTGCTCAACGAAGGATTGGAGTTTTGTTGGACCCATAAGGGATTTCCATGTCAGTAATGCTTGGATCCCTAAGAGATACTAATTCTCTTACTTTTGTACTGGGCACAATCAGAGATCTTGGTTACGGATCATGAAAGGAGTGGTGAATAGTGGTTGTTGCTCTTGCCATATGACTGGCAACAAAGCTTATTCTTTCAGACTATGAAGATTTCAGTAGGGGCTTTGTGGCTTTTAGAAAGTGATCTCTCAAGGATTGTAAAATAACAGGTATTAAAAGTAAAATCAAAATGCTAATTTAGACTTTGATGTTGTTATTTTGTAGATGAAAACTTAAAGTTTTAACCTTTTCTCTGTCTCACAAATGTGTTGTGGCAAGAAAAATAGTGGCATTTTTACTGAGTCTGAATGCCTTTTCTTGTCTCCTTAGCTTTAAGCTTCTTTGATGAAAAGTCAAGTTGTACTTAGAGCTTAAGAAGGATGATGTGTGTACTGCATGGATTTAAAGAACATTGTTCTTCTAGATACGAGGTAATAACTTGTTTTATATGCAAAGGAACAGTAGATGAGTCTAAATATAGGCATAGGGAGATTAGGTCATGGGAATTTTAAAAATAAAATAAACCTGGTTAAATGTCCACTAGTTTGAGGTTTACCTTCAAAGGTTTTTGGAATGAACACACTTTGTTTTGCCTGCTAAGAAGGGTACGCAACACAAGGCTCTGTATGGCCCAAGTTAGAAGATATCATCAGGGGAAATCGCTAGAATTACTTCATATGGACTTATTTAGATCTGTCTCTGTAGAAAGCATTAACAAGAAAAGGTACTGCTTGGTTGTGACTGATGATTTCAGCAAATTTAGATTGGTATTTTTCTTAGTTACCAAGGATGTGAAATCATCGGAAAATCTTTTGTAATCTTATTACATAGGCTTAGAAAACCATTTGAGTCCATAATATTAAAATCATTAGACTCTGTGATACATGAGACGGAGTTTAAGACATGTATGATATGTAAATAAGTGCTTAAGAAAGGAATTCAAAAGGGGAGGGTTTAGTGTAGCTAGAATCCACAGCGGAAAGTGTCTTGCAGAAAGGAAAATTGGTCCCTAATTAAGGTAGCTAGAACTATGTTATCGGACTCACTTTTACCTATCCCATTTTGGGCAGAGGCAGTTAATACTGCTTGCTATGTACTGAATAGGGTATTAGTGACCAAACCTCAAAATAAGACACCTTATGAACTATTAATAGGTAAATTACCTAGTATTAGTTTTATGAGACCTTTTGGTGCCCCTTGACTATTTTAAACACCTTAGATTCCTTATGTAAATTTGATGGGAAATCTGATGAAGGTTATTTGCTTGGATACTCTACCTTTAGTAAAGCCTTTAGAGTATACAACAAAAGGAACAAAAGGGTAGAAGAAAATCTACACATCAATTTTCTTGAAGATCAATCAAATGTGACAGGAATTAGTCCTAATTGGATGTTTGATCTTGATTTTCTCACCAATTCAATGAATTATATTCCTGTTAGTGTAGAAAATCCTGTTAATGTGGATGCAATTACACAATATTCTTATGTTACAGGTTCATCAGGAAAAGAAAAAGGACCTACTCAGGAATACATACTGCTTCCACTACAACCTCATAGGACAAGGATTCCAATAGAAGATGTTCCTCCAGCTGCACATGAAAAACCTTTTAAAAGTTCTCCTAAAGAAAATGATGTACAAGATTCAGAAGATGCTGCTAACAAGGAAAGTAAACAAGACTTGCAAGATGAACTTGAGAAGATGGTTACTCAAGAATTGGTTGCTAAAGTTATGGATGATGTTTCAAGACAAGCCTTGGAAAAAGAAAAGAGGAGGATTGCATCTCAAAAGAAGGAAGCTCAAGCTACAAGTACTAACAAACTTAGTACTGATAGGCAATATGTTAGTACTGATAGGCCATTTGTTAGTACTGATAGGCTATTTGTTAGTACTGAATAGACCATCTGTTAGTATCTGATAGGCCATTTGTTAGTACTGATGGTCATCTGTTCGTACTGCAAACACACATTATGTTAGTTTGCTGCATAGAAATTCCACATGTGCAAATGCTGGTGAATCATTATTTGTTGATCTTCGAGGAAAAATACCTATTGATGCATCTACTCTTCCTAATGCTGATTTACCTATTGATCCAAATATGCCTGACTTGGAAGATGAGATGCTTCTAATACTCTACCAAATGATGAAATATTCTATGAGCATTTGATGTTGTATGTATGATTGTGGGTCTTGCAGTGGCTGATTTCAATAACATGGATAACACCATCTGTTAGTACTACTAACATACCATATGTTAGTGCTACTAGAACTTCCACAGGTGTGCAAATGCTAGTGAATCATCATTTGTTTATCTTGGAGGAAAAATACCTATTAATGCATCTACTCTTCCTAATGCTTGATTTTCCCATTGTTCAAAATATGCCTGACTTGGAAGATGCTTCTGTATACTCTTCCCCAAATGTTGAAAGATTCAATGGAGGCTTATGTGATGAAAATGTGGGTTGCAGTAGTGGCTGATTTCAAAACAACATGGATAACACCATGCTGTCAGGTCCTTTTCCCACACTCAGAATTAAGAAGGATCATCCAAAAGGACAAATTCTAGGAGATCCTACATTAGCAGTTCAAACAAGAGGGAAGATTCAAAATGGATGTTAAAGGTGCATTTCTCTATGGTACTATTGAAGAAGAGGTGTATGTTCATCAACCTCTAGGCTTTGTTGATCCTGCTCATCCAAACAAAGTCTATAAAGTGATCAAAGATATCTTTAGGTCTACATCAAGTCCTAGAGCTTGGTATGAGGACCACCATTCTTTTGTCTGATGGAAAAATGGTTTTCAGAAGTGAGGTCGCAGGGTACCATGTATCCGTGGTTTAACCTTATGTAACCCTTTATTACCATTCCATTACTTATTATGGATGGAAGGGGGTTCCCCGGTGGTACCAACTTCGGGTCACCATAAGCATGATGGTTCCCCCATAGGCAACCAAAACATTGTTTGTTTACTATCAAAAGAATTAAGAATAAAAAAGAGTGTTAGTTAGTGAGAGGGTACTAAAAAATAAAAAGAGTGACTTACGATTGGTGCTAGTACGTTGAAAGTAAGTGACCCAGAGTGGAAGTAGTGTGTGTCACCTGATAATGTGAACATGGGAGAGGGCCGTTACATGGTAGTTATAAAAAAATTGATGTGTTGGAGTTGTTTAGTAGTAGTGAAGCACAAAAAGATGATATTGAGATTTTGATTTTTTTTGAAGTAGTAATAGTTTACTTGTTTGTGTCCTATTAAGTCAGGGACATTGTGTGTATTTTGAGAGGAAAGTAAGTAGTTGTTCTTGAGGGTGGATCATAAGTAGTAAATAAATTATGTACGCTGAGTGACATTTTTGACTTTAGAGGCTTTTTTGTTTTGTCCCATGTGTACTTACTGGTTGTGGATTGATTATGACATTATTTTTGGTTTTTTTTTTTTTTTTTTTTGTTTTTTTTTTTTTTACTGGTGAACGTCTGGAATAAGTGGGGAATGAATCTAGAGATAAGTGTATGTTTTATATATGTTTTCTTTATGTTTCCGTTGTACTACAAAGGTTTGAAGGTATTAAGAATAGAATTAGACATGTAATGCACAAAATAAGATTCCTGATGTATGAGTTCCTATGGGTGTGTTTGGAAAAGTGTGTGAAATGTTTGTGGTGTATTGAACGCACATTTTCTTTTTGGGGATTCTTCATGTGTGATCTAATGTTGAACAAAAGCAGCAAAAGCTCTGAGCCAGGCACATAAGCAAAGCTCAACAGAAAAGACCTGTTGTGGAAGCAAACTATCCTGTATTGGGTCTTGGAATCTTTTTTAAGTTGTCATGGTTTATAGTATTGCTGTAGCTTGGACATCCTTTTTAAAGAATGAAGTTTCTTGATTTATTTTAAAGTTTGTTTGTTTTTTGATTATTTTTTTTGTGTCCACAGATCACATCAGGAAAGGATAGTTAGGTAGCAGCAGTTTACTCCTTTCAGTCTAACAAACCATGGCAAAAAAGTTGTGCAAGGTATGTTTGGTTTTGTTGAATGATTATGGTGTAGATTGTAGAGTTGTAGATGTACATGGTATACAGGTATAATGATTGGCTCTTCTCTCTTCTCCTCTCTCTCTCTATCTCTTATGTTATTTGTAGTGCATCAAGGCAGACATCATGTTTGTGTTTGTTGCTTGTCTTTGTCTTTTCTGTACGGATTTTTTGTGCTTATTATTGTGCTTTACTTTATTTAGATGTAGTTGTCTTTGCTTTTTGTGCTTTCTAGATTTCAATTGTCACTCCAAACATAAAAGCATTCACACTTTAATGCAAAGGTAAAAAGGATTTTTTAGGTACCCTCTAAACACATCAACCCAAATTTAGGTTTTTTTATGGTTTATTATTCCTAGGGATTCACCTTTTTGGAAACTCTGACGTGAAATGCTTACTCAGGATAGTGATTATGGTAGGGGGTAGCCAACATTTAGGTGACCAAAGCCTTTGACAGAAAACATCAACAACAGGGGGATTTTTGTCTATTTTCTTGGTAGATAGAAGAGAAGATTTTGTATCTTGGCAATCAATTAATTCACATAGAAGCAGATAACTACTGTGTGGAAATATCTACTACTTTGGCAAGATTTGAGACTGAATATGTATTTGTAGCTGCAAATTGTTTGCGACGACTATTTTTGATACAGAATGTAGATATGGATTATGATTTCATTTTCCATGAACACCAAAATCCATATTGTTAATGGAGAGCACTATAAGTGTTATCATCGAATTCTAGTTTGCTCATTCAAGGACAAGCATATTGGATTCGCCTTCCATTTTATAAGAGATATGTTATGAGAAGAGATATGATAGAGGTTATCATAGATTCACCAAAGATTCTAATGTTGTGCAGACCTTTTCACCAAAGGGAGGATTTGATTGGTCACAAGATTTAACTTTTTGGTGGTTAGCATTGTTCATTATTGAAATTTGTAGCTCTTAATTGATGGGGGTGGAATCGTGGAGGCAAGCATTTAAGGCAAGATGATTTGGTACGTGTACAGTTTGTATATAATGTTTGTGAGCAGACATATTTTATCAATGGTTGATGTTTTCATTCTGTTCTTTGGGTTCTAGGGAGTCAAGTAGAGACGAGGTTGGATGGTACTGAAAGAGTTTTTGTTGTCCAAACTTGTTTGCTTTTTGGTTAACAAAAGTTTGTTTACGGCAGAGGCTTTAAAGGTTAGTACTGACAGGCAAGTTTGTACCGCCTTTATTCTATATTAAAGCCGTTAGCAAAAAATACCGGGTGAGTAGGGGTTCTAAGTGTAAATGTTTTGCGTTTCCTTGCGCCATGGGGGGGATGCTACTACTATAAATACCTCTATTCAAGTACCTCCGATTGATCCTTCTTCGCTCTTCTTTAATCGCTTTCATACTAAACAAAACCTAATTCATTTCATCACGGCGAGTACCGTAATCAAATACCACGATGGCTGGTTTTGGAATTCTGTTCCTAAAGCACAATATGGTGGCCTATTGGAAAAAAAAAAAAAAAGAGGGATGGGGATTACAGAGTAGTTTATTCAGATATGGACTTTTCTCACTGCAGGTTCAAATTTATTTATGCTCTCACTGTAAGTCCTTTAGTCTCAACTTCGTTTATATTGCACAGTTTTGGATGACTACTAAGTTCTAGAAACAATCAAACATACACTTGTTATATAGATTGCTTTACTAGTTGGCTAGCAAGCTTGTGACTTATCTCCAGATAAGCCATCATAAGAAGTGATCTTCTTTTTGAATGATGATGATGGGATAGATTCCTGACTAAGGCTTATTTGATAATTATTCAGCTAAACACCTTACTATTTTTCTTCTATTTCTTTTATTATTTATTACTTTTATTCTTTATAAGTTAATGTAATATTAATTTTTATATAATGGGTATAAGGGAGCTCATGAATACTTTAATTTTAACTAAAAGCCCTTTCTTTTCTCCCCAATGGAAAATTCCTTTTTTATACCATGAATCATTTGTTTAGTTCTAATAGCACCTCTTTGGGTGGTATCAAATTCCCACAAATATTGCCACGCTATAATTTGTTTAGTCACTAATCAGGAAATACAAATTTCAAAATTAATTTTTGCGTGGCATGATATGACACTTGGATTGCATAATAAGTAGTTTGCATTAATAATGTATCTAAGATTTTTTACAAATCTTTTTGAGCAATTCAGTTAAAAGGATGTACCTGTCTCCTTTGGACCACTTTCCAGTTCCTACCTAACTAAAAAAGGGTCTTCTTGAATTTATGGTTAAAAAGGGTAAGATTTTTTCAGGAAGAAAGGTTACACCTTTATTTGATTCTATGTTGGTTCAACAAACAGAGGATGAGGGTGATGCTTCAGAGAGACCATCTGACTCTCCACCCATACCCTCTCCCTCATTCACCCGAAGTGAAGGACAACCTCAGAGATACAAGCCTAACCCATCTCCCAAACCTTCACCTACTACTCATATTCCTGATTCTATTCCAGAGGGTTCTGGTGGGAATCATGGAGGTCAGTCATCTAATGATGCATCCCTATCAGGGAATGAGGATGGTCTGACACTCCAAAGTGTATATGACCTTTGTGTATCTTTATGCAAACAGGTAAACAGCTCAGGCTAAAGAAATTAAAGCTTTAAAGGCTCAGGTCAAGAAGCTAAAGAAAGGAGTCAAACCACTTATCACACATCACAAAGCTGGCTTAAAGACAAGATTGGCATGGTAGACAAGACTTCTGTCTGATTAAAAAGGGGATACACAATGGTATGTATCCAACTAGGGGAGGAAATCTGTCTAAAACTTTCAAGGGTGAAACCAACTATGCATTAAGATCCAGCCTTTGTACGATCTTGATCGATTTTGTGCCATGTGGAGGATTTACTATTGGACTATATGGAGATTAAGGATGATCAAAATGAGTGGAGGACAAGCTCTATGGTGTTAGAAGATAAGGAAAGTGCAAATAAGGAAGTAAGTACTGAAGGTCCTATTAGTACTGACAAGAAAAATGAAGGTACCGATAAGAAAAATGATGGTACTGGTAAGCAAGATGGATGGTACGACAGAATTAACAAAGTTAGTACCGAGTAGGCAAGGTGTGAGGTAAATGTCTCGATCAAGATGAAGGGAAAAAGTGTTTACTATAACTACGGTCTTTCAAATACCTTCTCAAACACCTACTTAACAGTCTTTCTTTGGTGATGATGAGACCATTGCACAAGTCCTTATTATAATGAGTCAGAACAAGGAGAAGCTCAAGGAAAAGGAAAAAGGAGTAGAGCTTAGGAATGTTGAGGAGACTGAGAGACCAAGGCCTACTTTCAATAAATATCAATATTGACTTTGAGACCTTACTTCCCAAGATTGATCCAACAAGATAAAGCAATCAGAGGATTGAGAGGAAAGTGATTATGATACTGAATCAAAAGGCATTATGAAGCTGAAAGAAATTTAAAAGCTTGCTAATGATGAAGAGGTGGCCAGAAAGAAAGGTTCAAGAGGGTGGGAGCTGAAGAGGGAGAAGAAAAGGTTGGCTGGAGGAAGAGTAGCTATAACAGGCTGCACTCTCTACTGAATATGATCTTCATTCAGGGAAAGAACTTAATGCTGCAAGATGCTTGCTGAAAAACTTCAAGAGGAAGTGAGAGATAGAGATGTTACTACTAAGCAGGAGAAAACCAAATATTCTTCATGAAACCATTTATTGTCCAAAGAAGGATTTCTTGCTCACAAAGAGATCTGAAGTCTATCAGAATAAACCTCCTTCAAGAAGTCAGCCTTAGAAACCAAATGATGACATATTTGAGCGCATGTTGGAGGCTAAGAAGCATTTTGATCTGAAGACAAAGAGTTTTGTTGATTTGAAATACAAGTTTTGATTGAAAAGATATAAAGGTTTATGATAGTTAATTGCTATTGGTTCTGCGAAGATGACAAAGGTGTATCAAGGTGACGACTGAACAACTGCTGTGCTTCTAAGAAGATGAGAGTAAAGATGGCAGTGACAGTGTCAAGGTGAAAGGAACATTAAAAGATGAGGAAGAACTAGAAAAATAAAGCTTGGGTAATGGAAAAGAAGAGAAGATGAAGTCTATCTACTAAAAAAAAAAAGAAAGTTCGCTTCCTTCTAAAGATGTTTTTTAAATGGTGCTAAAGATAGTGTTTCAAAACTATAGCTCATGATACGGAATTTAAGGAAAGTAGTATTATAAGATACTTGAAAGAAGTATCCTATCATAGGGAATGGAGATCTGATTATCTTACAAACCAAAACCCAACATGATGAGACTGAGAGAGATTAAAGATGATGTTTATTCTCTTAATGTGGTGATTAGAAGTAATAGACAAAGAAGATACTTCAGTACCTTGATGGCAGTGCTTTCCATACTTGATAGAGATGACATATGTGATATATATCAACTTTTGAATGAAATCTACCAAGATTGAGACACCTGAGGGATTTGACAAAAATACTTTGGGGAGATTTGATGATCATGTTCAATCAAAGTTATAATAATGAGTTTTGGAATGCACAGCAAAGTTGGAAGATAGTGAGTTGGAAGCTACATAGTTCTTCAGGGGTACACACTATAATGACTAATGAAGGATTAGTCATTTATATGCTTGTAGAGAATAAGTATCCTTTGAAAAAGGATTTAGTGCTATACCAAAAAAAGTGCTAGAGTGAAGTTTAGAAACTAAAGAAAGGGAACTAGTACTATGGATTTGGAACTGATTAGATTTGTGAAAGATCACATTGTAGAGTTAGAACCTAAAGATTCTGATAGAGATGAGAAGGATCCTTAAGTGTTGGTTCTAAGACCACACAACAAATGGTCATCAGTTCACCATGCTTAACAGGCATAAGAACTGGCTAGTCCATAAGCAAACGACTTATGGTTCTCAAATCCGTTTATGGTTGACAATTTACCAAAAATTGTAGGGTTCTCAACTTACCTCTCGCTTCCATTAGTAACGGAGTGTCTAGGCTTGGGATCAAAACATCTTTTATTAGTTAATTAATTACCTTCAATACCTTAAGTTTTTATAAAAACCTAAGCTAATTTGGTAAACCATTTTGCTTATAAACTACTTTCTAAAAATAACTTTTCATTTCCAAATTCACTTTCTATATATGGAAAGTTTACTACCAACTTCCATATTTCAACCACATTATTTCTTTCCCATATCACACACTTCCTATAAACGATTAATCCTTAAAACCAAGTATTGACGTAGCAATGCATGCACACGTCTTTCATATCCATTATCACCACACGTGAACGAATGGAATACTTAACACCAAACTCAATCACACTCAAAATGAGATGCCCATACACCTCAAAATGATATCAATCACATAATTAACTCACTTAGCCCACATAAATTCACATATGTTGGGAATTATTCATTCCTGACTTAGTACCACTAGTTATATTACTTAGTACCGCTAGTTGTAATTAGTACTGACAGTATAAAGTGTTAAGTACAGATCAGTTAGTTAGTACCGTTAGTATAAAATAGTTAGTATCGTTTATGAGATATGCATGAGATATCTTAGGAAAGGATATGCATGATCTCTATACGCGTTTTGTAAAGCCCATTAGGGTTTCCTTAGTCTATAAAAGGAACCCTAAGCATAGTTAGTAGATATAGTTCTACACAGATCATAGAGATCGAATAGTAATCATAGTTTGTAATCTGTAACCTAGGCAGATTCAAGGTTTAATATAAAAGTTCTTTTGTGATATTCAATATTGTTCTTCTTAGCATTATTGATTAGATTCCGCATAATCAATAGTGTTTACTCAGTGTTTCATTATTGTTGCTTTAGAATTATCTAAATGAGCAAACTCTTTGCAAGCTGAAGGTTAAGATCTATTCAGTAAAACGATCCAATAAGTGGTATCACAGCCTGGTGGCTCGTGATATCTAGGATCTCAAGGTTTTTATTGGTTTTCTGTTAATGACGAATGTGATAAAACTAGGGTTTTTCAATCAAACCTTAATTTGATAAAAGCAGATACTACTGTTTGGTTCGTGTGTTTGTACTACTAGTATTAAATGAGTTTGTACTACTAGCTTTATGCGATAACGGATAACACACAACTTGGTTCTCGGATGGGACAAAGATTCAATTAAATTGAAAAAGGCTGTTTTTGAATTTATTGAAGATGTGATTATGAAGACGATTGATTATCACTTATTTGATGTTGTAGTTGAGTTTCACAGGTGCGTGTTCTTATCATATCTTAAAGTGGGTGTTACACTTTAAAGATAACTTGTTCGTTTTATATGGTGTTGACGAAGACTTGAAGAATCTAGCAATGTGTGATTTTTCTTATGATGCTCTATGCGCACATTGGCTATCACTTAAAGGAGTTACGTTGTAGTGCTCAGTGTCTCATCTAGTTGAGGATTCTTTCAAGAGGTTGCGGTCTACTTATACTTTTGTGCTTTGCAGTATGAGTTCGACGTCACATGGATAAACAAGACATAAGACACAAGTTTGGTAAATTCTACTTCTTCATCAAGTTCGTTATACTCAGTTTTCTTCATCAGTAATCACTACAAAAAGCCTACAGAATTGAAGATGTTCATGCACAGTTTCAGGGGAAGGTCATTACTACTGCTAGTCATTATTAATACTGCTAGTTTAAAATTTCTACTGCTTGAGTTCATTATTTGTGTTGAACTTCATGGGGGGTAATTTGAGTCAGTGGAAAGCTTGGATTAAAAGTTTTGATATATGATTTGAAGTTGTAAAGATCAAAGTTGCTTATATGTTCCCTATTGGATGAAGACAAAAAGGGGAAGATGATTATATGATTAGCAACTTATAGATCCTGTGGTGGCATGGAATGGAGATTGATAACTTAAGGGGAAGATCTTAAGTTAAGGGGAAGCAGTTTACAAAGGAAGATTGTTTCATTCAGGGAGATCCATGATCTCAACTTCAGGGGAAGTTCGTGCAAGAATTTGTTTGTTTTGTCATCATCAAATAGGGGAAGATTGTTGGGATTTACAGATTTGATGAGACAAAAGAACAAAAGAATGAAACAAGAAGGACTAATTCAGCATTATGGGATTCTAGAAGACTTGAAGTCAAACAGTAGTTATCTTCTCATTTAATGCAGTCAAACAGCGATTAATGCTGATTGAAGATCTCATTCAATGCAGTCAAACAACGATTAATGCTGATTGAAGATTAATTACAACTTGAAGATTAATGCTGATTTAGTTTCCTAATTATTTAGTCAACCATATTAAATACATTGACTAAGTATTTAATACAATTGTTGACTGGAATTAGTTTTCTTTGTAAGTCTTGATCTCTCCCTATATAAAGAGATCATAGACATAGGTTTAGTGCATCCAGAAACATAGAGCTCTCCCAATGAGAGTCTAGTAAACGTGTGCGTGTGTGTACACAGTAGTTAGTTAGTTAATAGTTATTTAGCTAATAGTTAGTTAGTAGTTCCAAAGTATAGATTTGGGTCAAGGTGAAAACGTATGATAATAAAACCTTGTTTGATAATATACTGTTCTTATTATTCCGCTGTGCATATTTATATTATCTGTAAAACATATCCTAGATGGGCTTAAAAGATCTCCACAATTGGTATCAGAGCCTCGGGGCTCTTGATCTAGGATCACAAGGTTTGTTTATACTGCTCAGAAGCATTGTAGTAATTGGTAAGTGCTGCTACATGGGATGATCATACTATTAACGGAGGAACATTAGTGCTGCTTGTGTATTTGGTTAATGCTGCCAAAGTAAATTCATGGAATGTTTCTACTTACAACAGTACTAAGTGCTAAGGACGACACATGAGGATTTGTTGAACGAGCAAAGGTAAACTTAATACTGCTACATGCTTTTTAGTACTGCTAGCATTGGGCTTACAAGAATTGACTACTGCTAGCTTTGTGATAATACTACTAGTAGTAATTCGAGATGTTAATGTTGCTCGTTGGTACTTTGTGTTGCCCAAAGATGATTTGTATTGTCAACTGATATTACTACTGCTCGGGCTTAACGAATTATTTATGTTGATGGTTCGTGTTTAATGCTACTGCTTCGTGTGTTAGTACTGCTAGTATTAAATGAGTTTATACTGATAGCCTTATGCGATAATGGATAACACACAGCTTGGTTCTCGGATGGAACAAAGATTCAATTAAATTGAAAAGGCTATTTTTAGATTTATTAAAGAGGTGATTACGAAGACGATTGATTATCACTTATTTGATGTTGTAGTTTAGTTTCACATGTGCGTGTTCTTATCATATCTTAAAGTGGGTGTTACACTTTAAAGATAATATGTTCGTTTGACGAAGACTTGAAGAATCTAGCAATGTATGATTTTTCTTATGATGCTTAATGCGCACATTGGCTATCACTTAAAGGAGTTACGTTGTAGTGCTCAGTGTATCATCTAGTTGAGGATTCTTTCAAGAGGTTGCGGTCTACTTATACTTCTTGGTTCAGTATAAGTTTGGAGTCACGTGGATAAACAAGACATAAGACACAAGTTTGGGATATCCAACTTCTTTATCAAATTCGTTATACTTAGTTTTATTCATCAGTAATCACTACAAAAAGCCTACAGAATTGAAGATGTTCATGCACAGTTTCAGGGGAAGGTCATTACTACTGCTAGTCATTATTAATACTGCTAGTTTAGAATTTCTACTGCTTGAGTTCATTATTTGTGTTGAACTTCATGGGGGGTAATTTGAGTCAGTGGAAAGCTTGGATTAAAAGTTTTGATATATGATTTGAAGTTGTAAAGATCAAAGTTGCTTATATGTTCCCTATTGGATGAAGACAAAAAGGGGAAGATGATTATATGATTAGCAACTTATAGATCCTGTGGTGGCATGGAATGGAGATTGATAACTTAAGGGGAAGATCTTAAGTTAAGGGGAAGCAGTTTACAAAGGAAGATTGTTTCATTCAGGGAGATCCATAATCTCAACTTCAGGGGAAGTTCGTGCAAGAATTTGTTTGTTTTGTCATCATCAAATAGGGGAAGATTGCTGGGATTTACATATTTGATGAGACAAAAGAACAAAAGAATGAAACAAGAAGGACTAATTCAGCATTATGGGATTCTAGAAGACTTGAAGTCAAACAGTAGTTATCTTCTCATTTAATGCAGTCAAACAGCGATTAATGCTGATTGAAGATCTCATTCAATGCAGTCAAACAACGATTAATGTTGATTGAAGATTAATTACAACTTGAAGATTAATGCTGATTTAGTTTCCTAATTATTTAGTCAACCATATTAAATACATTGACTAAATATTTAATATAATTGTTGACTGGAATTAGTTTTCTTTGTAAGTCTTGATATCTCCCTATATAAAGAGATCATAGACATAGGTTTAGTGCATCCTGAAACATAGAGCTCTCCCAATGAGAGTCTAGTAAACGTGTGCGTGTGTGTACACAGTAGTTAGTTAGTTAGTTAATAGTTATTTAGCTAATAGTTAATTAGTAGTTCCAAAGTATAGATTTAGGTCAAGGTGAAAACGTATGATAATACAATCTTGTTTGATAATATACTGTTCTTATTATTCCGCTGTGCATATTTATATTATCTGTAAAGCATATCCTAGATGGACTTAAAAGATCTCCACACTAAGCCTCATTCAAGACTAAGGATATCACACTTAAATCATGATGCACGCGTCAACAACCATACCCTTATATATTTAGTCGAAGAAAGAGGATACACCCGACATGGCTGCAACCATTATAAGTCGTCTCACCAAGGTGCGGACAATCTCAGCTTTAATCGATGTTACCAATACAACGATACAGGAATTTAGCCTCATTCAAGGCTGAGAATATCACACTTAAATCATGATGCAAACAAACAATACCCTTATGTATTTAGTCGAAGAAAAAGGATACATCAGCCATGACTGCAACTGTAATAAGTTGCCCCGTCAAGGTGCGAACAATCTCAACATTAATCGATGTTACCAATATAACAAAATCTCAAATGCAAAGCCCTTAAACATATTATACAACCAGCTGACACATTACACTTTGGGCTTATGTATATCACTCAATCTTACACATAAAAAAGCATATTTTAGAAAAAATAAGCAGTATCTAAAACCAAAAGTAACAAAACCAAAAATTAAAAAACCATAATTTCAAAATTCAATCGTTAACCCAAAAATAACAAAATCCCTAAATTATAATAAAACCCTAATTTCAAAATTCGTTACTTTTACCTGTTGAATTCTCAAAAAGCAATAAGATCTTAAAAATATCAATTTCATTATTGAAACAACTACTCATAACACAGACTGAATACCAAATTCTCAAAACAATCAACACATTCTTAAAACAACTATTACCCTAGCAACATTCACACATAAACCCAAAGAACACTAAAATGCCATACCTCACATGGATTTTGTCGACTAAAGCAACTGACAACAAACTCCACTAAAAATGAGTGTATATAAACCTCTAACCCTAATAATTAGTGAGATACAAATGGCAATCATACAATAATCTAAAGAATGAAGTGGAAACAAAATGAGGATTAGCTGTGAGTTAACAAAATATAATAACCCGAGTACTATAGCTAGTATTGTTCGTCCCCTCACAGTGATATTATATTCAATAATTGTAATAATCAGACCGGGTTAACAGTGACTCGAACGATGTGTTTATCCGTCGGATTAAGAATGGATCAGGTGAGGTGTGTGAGTGGTGAATGAGTATATGATTGTTTAGATGGACAGGTATGGAGCAATGAACTGGCGGGTATGGACCGGGCCCAAATACTATGGGCCAGTTGGTTGCATAAGATATTCCCGGGCTTTGCACTTTAGTATAATTCATCACACAAACAACAAAACTGTATTGCAACCAAACTATTACCGACTACAAAAGAGTGTGTCACAGTGAATCTGCGAGAGGGACCGATCTCATGGTCATTTCACAATCTTAAGGCTTTGGAGGTTGCTACCGATCACATGGGTCGTCGTCCTTATGGAACAAATATACCACCAACAATAATCATTGATACCAAGTTGGGTTGTAACTCACTCTTCCTGCACATTGCAGAAAAGAAAAAAAAAAAACAAGAGATGTCATCTTGACCATCTGCAATGTCAGCATAAGCAAAATTGATGGAATCAATAAATAGTTCTAAAGATAAAACTAGTGAATAAAAATATATAATAGAAAAAAAACAATTTGCTATTCAAACAACAATACACCGAAAACCGGACTTTATGGGGAGGTTAACTGTCATCTCAAGCAACCGAGAGAGGAAATCTAAAGTAGCAAAGGGGGTTGGTTTTGTTGGAGCTGGCAAACGGCCGATGATTCAACTTTGTCCATCTGCTTTGGTGGAAGTCTTGCAACTTTCGGAAACATATAATCATTTATGGGTCGAAACAGGTCGGGTTTGACCTGAAAAAATTGCCCTTTTTATAAAGCATATAACTATGATGTGGAATATGATTTCAAAAACTAAACTATTTCAATAATCAACAATCTTTTATGAATAAATGGAGTCTTCACAAAAAAAATTGGTCCCTTCCTCTTTTAATTATCTTGTTTAATTGAGGAGGGATGCATTGTATTGTATCTTTTTTTCTTTTTGGTCGTTTATATGTTGTTGACTTTCTAAAAAAATAAATAAATAATAATAAAAATAATGGAGTCTTTACAAATTACGAATGCACTTTGGGGCTTAGGCAACTTTCAAACTAATAAATGTGTCACAATTTTGGGGCTTGGGCAAAAATTTATTTAATTTGTTTTACCCATTTTAATAGAACAAATCGCTATAGGACCCATTTCCAAGTATATGGGTCGCAATTGACACCTTTAATTTAGTTAGCACCAAGGCATTGAACAAGTATCCTATGGATTCTGGGATGTTGGTAAAGGTTGTACGTTACTAGTGTCGTATTATGCAATCGTTGTAGTCTATTCGCTTCTGATGTTGGATATAAGTTCATAGCAGCTGGTTTTTGGTAATTTGGCTTTGAAGATTAAATTATTACCGAGTAGATTGCATTACGAAACCTGCAAATTCATACTATTGATCACATATCTTAAAAATCTTTCAATAATGTTATGACATAGAAGTCTTGTTAGCCCACAACAATAGCACCTATTCTTAGTAATAACTACACAAAAACAGCTAACTTTAAATCAGATAGTCCCCGAAAATA
>BQNB010025155.1:629-58700 GCA_026074375.1 Tanacetum coccineum
GAGAAAGAAAAACAAACTACGAATTGGTCCTCAAAATTTTCTTGATCGCGGTTAAAATAGAGAGAGTGTGAAAAGTGTGTGTAAAAGTTTATCCGGCGTATCAGTTAGGTTTTTATACTCAACCTCGATATGTCGTATTGGCTTTTGTCTAATAGGCCATATTGGGCGAATTCGTTGACTAAGTCAACTCTGATTAGAAACAGTGGATACAGCGTATAGGTGTTTGCCTAATACGTTGTATCCGTTCTTGGAGACCATTTTTTCCTAAATTTAACATAGTAAAGAAAATGTACCTTGGCCTCCGCAACTTCCTCGTGTAAACACCATCCTTATAAAACTGATTGGGTCGAAGAGAATGCCAAACAGCACATAGAGATTTTTAATTATGAAAATCAATGGCTTTCCTTTGTGAATATAACTCCAAGTCATGATATCAACATTTAATTCCATGATAAAAATTTCAGTTTTGAATTTTTTTCCTGATGTATCATGACTTGTTTTCAAAAGCTTATTTAACCCTTGTGCATAAGCACCAACATTGGTATTTATCTTATCAGGTAATGGTATGACATATACATCCCCCAAGGATGTTCGACATTGACTTTCTTATTATCATTGTCCTCATCTGATTTTAATTCATTTGGATAGATTATGTTAAAAGGAAATAAATCATTAAAGTATAAAACGTTTGGTTACATTTGAACAACGATGTTTGATCTTTTAAATTAAATTCATCGATACGTTGAGGATTTATAGAAGGTTCAGTTAAGAAATTTGATTTAGATGTTAGAGCATCATTGTAAACAATGGTTGGAAATTCATTCTCAAAATCTTTAAGGTAGTCTAAATCATAAAAATAACTGACCGTAGGCTCGGGTGATGGAAACGAAGGCATATTGAGTTTATCTTTATCATTTTCCAAATCCGTTTTCAAATTGCCGACATAAGTTATTTTATAAGAAAATGAGTTTTTGTCAAAAATTACCATGTAATCTTCATCATCGGATTCGTCAAACGATATTCTAAAGTCAATTTCATTGTCGTTAAGAGGACTTACCATTGGTTAACACAAGAGTTTCCTGAGACGTAAACTTGTCATCAAAGACTATAGCTGAGAATTCGGTTCTAACAGATCTGAGGTTGTGAACTTCATTGTCATCCCAGATTCTACCATACGTAGCAGTTTCCTAGTTATACACCTTGCCATGCCTACGAGCTTTTTCTTCCTCAAGCCTGATATACTCTTCTATGGTAATGTTGGGGTCATCCATAATTACCTGTGATGAATTTGCTAGGAAAGAAAGCTCTAAATTACACTAATTAATCTAAATTACACTAATCCTAGGGGATAGATTAATCTAATGTTAAAAACCAAATTATTAAATAAAAGTCAAGATTAAAATTTCACTCCCTGGCAGCGATGCCAAAAACTTGATGTGTTGTCGTGTAGGGTTTATTTTATTAGATACGCCATATCTAATCTGCTATTATAAATTTGAAAAGGGATTCTCATTTCTACCTATTCGACCCAAACTCAAGTTAATCCCTCATTCTCGCTCAGGGATACTATCAATCTAACGAAACGCACATCGTTACAGCAATGTTACAAAAACCCCTAAATCATAAACCCTAACCCTAACTTAATTTGAATTCGAAAATAAAAGCAAAAAAGAGATAAAGGGAGAGATTAAGGAGTACATTACCTGGTGACTAGGATTGTGAGAAAGAAAAACAAACTACGAATTGGTCCTCAAAATTTTTTTGATCGCGGTTAAAATAGAGAGAGTGTGAAAAGTGTGTGTAAAAGTTTATCCGGCGTATCAGTTAGGTTTTTATACTCAACCTCGATATGTCGTATTGGCTTTTGTCTAATAGGCCATATTGGGCGAATTCGTTGACTAAGTCAACTCTGATTAGAAACAGTGGATATAGCGTATAGGTGTTTGCCTAATACGTTGTATCCGTTCTTGGAGACCATTTTTTCCTAAATTTAACATAGTAAAGAAAATGTACCTTGGCCTCCGCAACTTCCTCGTGTAAACACCATCCTTATAAAACTGATTGGGTCGAAGAGAATGCCAAACAGCACATAGAGATTTTTAATTATGAAAATCAATGGCTTTCCTTTGTGAATATAACTCCAAGTCATGATATCAACATTTAATTCCATGATAAAAATTTCAGTTTTGAATTTTTTTCCTGATGTATCATGACTTGTTTTCAAAAGCTTATTTAACCCTTGTGCATAGGCATATACATCCCTCAAGGATGTTTGACATTGACTTTCTTATTATCATTGTCCTTATCTGATATTAATTCATTTGGATAGATTATGTTAAAAGGAAATAAATCATTAAAGTATAAAACGTTTGGTTACATTTGAACAACGATGTTTGATTTTTTAAATTAAATTCATCGATACGTTGAGGATTTATAGAAGGTTCGGTTAAGAAATTTGATTTAGATGTTAGAGCATCATTGTAAACAATGGTTGGAAATTCATTCTCAAAATCTTTAAGGTAGTCTAAATCATAAAAATAACTGACCGTAGGCTCGGGTGATGGAAACGAAGGCATATTGAGTTTATCTTTATCATTTTCCAAATCCGTTTTCAAATTGCCGACATAAGTTATTTTATAAGAAAATGAGTTTTTGTCAAAAATTACCATGTAATCTTCATCATCGGATTCGTCAAACGATATTCTAAAGTCAAATTCATTGTCGTTAAGAGGACTTGCCATCGGTTCACACAAGAGTGTTGCCTGAGACGTAAACGTGTCATCAAAGACTATAGCTAGGAATTCGGTTCCAACAGATCTAAGGTTGTGAACTTTATTGTTATCCCAGATTCTACCATACGTAGCAGTTTCCTAGTTATACACCTTGCCATGCCTACAAGCTTTTTCTTCCTCAAGCCTGATATACTCTTCCATGATAATGTTGGGGTCATCCATAATTACCTGTGATGAATTTCCTTGGAAAGAAAGCTATCAAATAGCTTAGTACTCCGTGTTTAGTAAACTGAATACGCCGTATTATACAAACTGAATACGCCATGTTTAGTAAACTAAAATTTCACTCCTTGGCAGCGACGCCAAAAACTTGATGTGTTGTCGTGTATGGTTTATTTTAGTATATTCAAGTTATAAATTCATATGTTGCCGACTTTACCTAAAACAACACATTAACAGGCAGTGTATCCGATCAGATGGAGTTTCGTGGTAAGTATGGTGTCGATCACTAAGAGCAAGAACTAATCATTTATTTTATCAATATTTTGGTTAACTAAACTATGTTAATTTAAACTACATTAATTCTATTCTATGTTAAACCTATGCTAAACCTATGTTAATCCTATTTTTAACGGATAAGGAGGGGTTTTCAGCTTGAGAGCTTGGCACAGGTTTGTGGTAACTTAGATCAACTTAAAACACAATAACACACGCAAGCAGACAGACAAAAGATAGAAGTGTTGTCTAGCCAAATATAAGAAAACTGTATTAACCATGATTAATCCAATTAAAACGTTGGTTTGTTTATTAAGTGCAATGAGTTCTTATCTCGAGGCGGTATATCATTCTTAAGACTTAGGCGGTACTTCTTCCTAAGACCTAGACACGTAGAATTTTGTCACAATTAAACGGATCCGCATAAAGCATCCTATTTGATGATTATAATATATCTTAAGGGTTAAATCAATGGTGATTTTGTTAAACCCTAGCTCATAGAGACTTTACCCACTTACTGCTTAATGGCAATTTATATACTAGTAGTCCACTGGCCAAGTCTTTACCAATTGATTAAGAACGTACTCATTGATCCCAAGGGTCACCTACCGGTTCAACTAAGCTCACTAATCTAAAGGAAAAGATAGGTTATTATTTGTGATCCTATTGGTCTAGATATATAAATCACTATATGGAGAGCCATCCTGGCATCTAGCTAACGTGGTCGATATCACTAGATCCAGTTGAATGATAGGTCGCATACAAAAGCACGTAAACAAGTATAAATTGATTAACATAAACAAGCAATCAACGATAAATTAAGCATTCAAGATAAACAAACCAAACATTCAAATCTTTATAATAATGGCTAATACCCAAGGGTATTAGCCCTCAAACATCAAAATCAATAAAAGAGTAATAATTCGACCAAGGTAAACTAACCGAGTTAAATGTATGATACCAAAAATCAAAAGATTACTAGAGTATAGGAGATTACAAAGTGTTTCCTATATAATTATTAGCTTTGCTTGACCTCTTCTGCTCTTCTTGTCTACTCAAATTTGAATTTTGTGGTTAAGGTGTCGAAAATATGATCAAGCACACTGAAAACCCGTTTTTAGGTAATCTATTTATAATGTCTGGAATTTGGTTGATACGGCGTATCGAGAGAGAAGGATACAGCGTATCAAGGGTTTCTTGGAGTAGGGACCACGTTCGATATCTTCCAGAATATTTTTTTACTTTATATTGAATACGGCGTATAGAAGTCTCCTTGATACGGCATATTGGACTTTGTATCTTCGTGGTTTCTTGTGAAGTGCAGGCACAAATATGTCGTATCTTCCTAGTTGGATACGGCATATAGGATGTTAGAATAGTAATCTTCAGATGACTTTGTTTAAGCTTCAAAATGTGTGCCTTTTTGCTATTCTTCACTAAGTACTCCATAATTACTTCAATTCTCAAATACAAATGATTAAGTAACAATTCTTACAATAATTATACAAAATAGGTTATTTACATGGGATAAATGATGCTATAAAAGTGAAGTTATTTGATGTCATAATTATACAATCTTGATTTTTTAACGACCAACTGACTAGCTTATCTCCTAGAAATTAAATGCCTCGAGATGTGCTTTTGCAATCATCATTACACCCTACAAGGTCTGCATCTGAATATGCATTTAGCTTAAACCCAGAATGCTTCGAGTACCATAGACCCATCTTAATGGTTTGTCTTAGATATCAAAAGATCCTTTTAACCTCTTTGAGGTGTTTTTCGGTTGGGCGTGCCTGATAACGCGCACATATAGATGTCACAAAGGTAATGGCTGGTCTACTAGCAGTGAGATACATAAGTCCCCCAATCATACTATGATATTTAGTTTGATCAACTTGGGTACCCAGTAAATTTGCATCTAGTTTAATAGTATCCATTGGTGTGCTAATGGTATTACATTTTTCCATCCCATATTTCTTAAGAAGATCCATAGTATATTATGATTGACATATAAAGATTCCTTGGGGGGTGACAGATGAACCTGATGTCCGAGAAAGAATTTCATTTCACCGATCATTGACATTTATAAATTATCTTTCATTAGCTTTGCAAATCTTGTTGAAAAAACTGGTTTTATTGACCCAAAAATGATGTGATCGACATAGATTTGAACTAATAAAATGTCATCCCTGTGTCTTCTTATAAATAATGTTGGATCGATAATACCTTTTATGAAATGGTGTTTGATTAGAAATGAGGAATGCTTGTCATACCAGGCTCTAGGGGCTTGTTTGAGACCGTACAGAGCTTTCTTAAGAAGATATACGTGATTAGGAAAGTCTTGATCTACAAATCCATCCGGCTGACGAACAAAAACTTCCTATTTCAGTAGACCGTTCAATAATGCCATTTTGATTTCAATTTGGTAAGTAGGAAAATTCTTGTAAGCCGCGTATGCCATAAAATTTCTGACAGCTTTAAGTCTTGCAGCTGGTGTGAAAGACTCTTCAAAATTGATTCCCTCCTCTTGACCATATCCTTTGGCAACTAAACGAGACTGGTTTCGAATAACTGTGTTTTCAGCATCAGTCTTGTTTTTCCAAATCCATTTGACTGCAATTATGTTTCTGCTAATAGGACATTTGACAAGTTCCCAAACATCAAGGCGTTTGAACTGGTTAAGCACATCTTGCATGGATTTAATCCAGCTGGCATCAAGCATAGCATCCTTGATATTTTTTGGTTCAATTGTACTCATTGTTAATGCGTACATACAAACTTCTACATCAGTTTGAAGTTGATTACTTGTCATTATAAGTTTTGAGGGATCACCAATCACTTGTTCAATTGGATGATTCTTAGTCCACTTATCACTTGAGCGATGTTTTTGATGAAACTCGTGCATATTTGATGGATCCTAATATATTGCAGATAACTCAGCTTCTTCGAACATAGGAGTTGGAGGTGCATTGTAGAACACATTTCCATCAAAATCTGCAACGTCTTCTTGAACAAATTCATCGGCATTTTCATTCAAGACTGGAGAGTTTGGTTCAGTGGTAACTTGTTCTGCTGACGAAGATACTATTTGAGGAGCTTCATCTTCTTCAACGACGATTGACGATGATGGAGAAGTGTTGTCATTATCAAGAGTATTTGAAGCGGAATTATTTGACACTTCTGGTGAACTCGTCTCATAGTATTCTTCATACAGAGGACCAAACAAATTATCCAAGTTTATTTTTGTAGGCACTGCTTGTGAATCTTCTGATGAATCTTGAAAATTCATGCAGTTTATTTCGGGTTCTGAATTGTTGCATTCAGAAGCCATTGCTGTGAGTTCATCAAACTTGACATGGATCATTTTGAATTATCTTTTTGGTTCGGCGGTTATAGATACGAAATCCTCGTGATGACTCATAATAATCAACAAAGATGCCAATGTCAGCCTTTAGTTTCATTTTCTCAAGATCATCACGATCATTTTTTGGATAACAAAAGGATCCAAACACATGAAAGTATTGAATATTGGGTTTTTCTTCATCGAATCATCTCATAAGAAGTCTTATTGTACCGTGTGTGTATAATAGAGCGATTCTGAGTAAAACAAGCAGTAGAAATAGCTTTGACCCAAAGAAATTCTGGAGTTTTGGAAAAGATAAACATTGTTCAAGCAGCCTCGACTAGTGTTCGATTTCATCGTTCAACAACACCATTTTTTTTAGGCTTACGAGCAATTGAAGTTTTATGAACAATACCTAACTTTGCCTAAAATGCCTGTAATTTCTAGTTTTTTAATTCAGTTCCATTATCAGTTCGAATCGTCAGAATTTGAGCCTTTAGATTCCTTTGAACTTGATTAATGAAATCGATGATCATATCTGGAGCCTCATCTTTTGTGCGAAGAAAATATACCTAGGTGTACCGAGAATAATCATCAACGATAACCGAAATATATTTCTTGCCATTGATACTTGCGACTCTCATTGGCCCATACAAATCAATATGAAGTAGTTCGAGTTTGGACTCTGTGGTTAGAACCAATTTTGGTGGAAATGAAGCTTTCTTGTTTTTGCCTTGTTCACATGCTGAACATAGGTGATCTTTGTTATACTTAAATTTTGGAAGCCCATCAACTAGATCTTTTGACGTGAGTTGGCTAATGGTAACAAAATTCAAGTGAGAAAGCCTGCGATGCCATAACCAAGATTTTGTTGATGTGGCTCTGGACATTAAGCACACTGGAGAAGAAGCCACCATCTCAAAAATAGAGATAGTGTAAAGATTTGAATCATGAGAACCGGTAAGCAAATCATCACCCTCTAAAATCCGAACATAACACGTGTTTAAACAAAAAGATACTTATAAATCTCCATCACAAAATTGTCCGACCAAAAATAGATTGTGACCAAGGCCTTATACGTAATATACATGACATATCGTGAGATTGCCTTGAACATAATCTCCATATCCAGTGATTGCAGCGAAATGATCATTCCTGAAGAGAACTGTTCCCATGAATTTCTCAACAAAATTTCTTAGCAGTTGAAGATTGCCAGTCATATGCTTCGAGCATCCGCTATCAACAATCCAAAGGACGAGCTATATCACCTGCATCACATAAAACAAATGCAGATGGAAGATTGGATAGTTTGGCTAACCATTTCCGAGTGGTAACCGATGTGTTAGATATAGAACGAACCCGGATACGACTCTTTGTTTCACTAGGGAGTGATTGAGAAGTTTTTCTCTTAGGTGTCCAATTAAAACATTGTTGGTTTTCAAACCATTTTTGCCACTTTCTACTTGTTTCAATTTTGTTTTTCATGTAATTACTAAATGTCCCACTTTGACTAGAATCAAAAGATAGTGGTAACACACTATAGACCTTATTTGTTGCTGTTGTGGTTTTAGCAACACTCAATCTAGATTTTGCAACTACAGAAGTAGCTCCTAAATTTTTAGATTTCGCTACAATGGGGGTAGTGAATAAGGATCTTTTTACACTAGAATTCCTAAACAAAGCATAACGAGCAACACATTTTTCATGAGAGAGTAAAAACACATCTTTTCCACAAGAAACACAAACAATATTCGAACCATCATCAACAACATTTACAGTCTTGGTACTTAATACACTTGTGTTTGATTGACATACATTCGAATGCATTGTTTCACACTTATTAAAATCTATACTAACACTACTTGACATCTTCCGAACATGTGCATATGATCTCTTATCATTTTTGTTATTCAAGACTCTATCCTTTGATTTAGTGTCCTTAAACTTTTGTCTTCTAACACTATTAGAACTTTCTACACCTGTAGAATGACAAATATTGATGTTAGTTTTAGAATCCTGTGTCTGTGTCTCTGTTTTTATGATTCTATACATTCCTCTTGCAAGTACATTCTCATTGTTCTTTCGACTTTGCTCGTGTTTATGTGTAAGATGTGAAGTGACTAGTTTTGACCTATCTGACATTACTAATTGACACTTTCTTAGCCTTAATTGCTATGTTTTTAGGCAACGATGTTACACAAAGAAGTATTCTTGAGGTCTAAGATTTTCCAAACTTAGTGTTCATAGTCTTTCCCTTGCCAACAGTTTGAAGCTTATTCTTGAGTTCAGAAATTGTTATCAAAAGATCTTGATTCTGAGCATGCACATCAGCATAAGCATATGTCTTTTGATTAACATGTTCAATCAACTCATCAAGCTCTTTCTGATGTTGAGTTCGTGTTGCTTTTATTGAATTAAAAAGCCTTTGATATTCAAGTTTGATATTTTCTCTTTCTTTAACAACAGAATTCAATTGAGTTTTTAGCAACACGTTCTCATCATTTATTGTTGACAATTTTGACTTCCAAGAGACGTCACAAGCCATTTTCTCTTTTTGATGTTGTAATTTGAGTTCAAAATCAATACTTTGAGCTTGTGATCGCTTATAATCATTTTCAAGAATTTTGATCCGCTTGAGTAAATTGGCTTGGGTATCTGTGGAGTCACTTGAACTTTTCTCAAGTTCGGCTTTTAACAACTCATTTTTCTGTTTTTCAACATAAATCAACATATAATTTCGAATTTCACTTGTCAAGGATACTTCTAAAAGTCGATCGATCTCATTTTGAAGAATATTTTATTTTATAGATTTTCCATTAACTTTCTGTTCCAATGATTCAAAAATATTTAACATTTCCTGTACTTCTTGAATGAGTTCTTCTTTAAGTTCTTTCAAATTCTTTGACAAAGAAGCAAACATCGGAATTACATCAGTTTTATAAAACTCTCAACGAATTTTGACTATCAAACATTCATCTTCATTGTCGGTCTTCTAAAAGAATATTATCAATCCTTGTTCGTAAACCGTTAATTGCAACACCTATTTTGTCAAACATTTTTAACAATTTACTCTCTTTTGGCATTTTTGGAATTGGTAAATCCGATGTAAATTCTTTTGACTCAGAACCATTATTAGAAGTAGAAGGAATTGAAAAATATGTTTGTTCAACAGAAAATTCTTGTTGAGGAACAAATGTTTCATAAAGTGCGTTTAATTTTCTGTAGTTAAGTTGAACCATTTTGTTTCTCATTTTCAATCGACTTTCTTCTGCATCCTCTAAAGTTTCCTCTGAATCAGGTGAATCTATGTTTAATTTGTGCTGCAATGGCCTTCTTGAGACGTTCGGGATTCTTGTAACCTGACCCAGCTTTAAGAAAAGGATCATAAACTTTATTTGGTGTCTTTCCAAGCATGTGATTTGTTTGAATCAATTGACCCATTTTATAAACAATTCGATCATGAGAACTCAGTTTCTCTTTGAGATCAACAATATCTTCAAGATATAGATTTTCTTGTTCTTTAAAAGCCTTTTTAGCTAACTGAGTTTCATGTTGAATTATTATCTTTTCATTTTCAATTTTGAAGAAATCACTTTGAATTTTATCTTTTTCTTTCAAAATTCGCTCAATGGTGTCCTTATCCGCCCGTAATTCATGTTCCAACTCTTCACATATTTCTTTATATTTTGAACATTGAATTGTTTTTGACTCAAACATTTTGACCCGATCCTTACACGTCTCAAGCTCCTTTTGTCGCAACATTTTTTACTTTTTAAGCTCATTGTTTAATCATTTTTTGATTTTCAGCTTCTTTTTGAACATTATATGCTAGCATTTGAATTTCATGATATTCATCATGAGCATTTGAATCATGGTCAGACGTGTCAGCATTATTTTCCGCATAAGGATCATCAAATATGACATTAGAATTAATTTGATTATAATCAGATGTTTGAATAATAGTTTTACGTTTCACATGACTCACTTGTTCGTGAACCTTGGATGAAGCATTTACCTCACAAACAGCCTTTGCCTCATATGATGGCACATTCTCAGTATTACCATCCGCTGGTTGAATTCGAGCCATCAACATAACTACAGCAGTTAACTCTTCAATTGTTTCTTCACCTTACGAGTTATCGAGCAAGAAATCATTTTCTTCATTGTTGAGGTTGCTTTTGGATTCATCTTTCATAGCTAACACCATTTATTCTCTAAAGTAATTTGCATCATGAACTCTTGGTTTCTGACAATCACGAGCATAGTGGCCTTTTTCATTGCAGTTATAACACTGAACATTTGCCTTTCCCGGACTCAGTTCATGGAACACGCTGAACAATCTGATTGCTGTCATCATTTCCATTTCCTACAATAAATGCTTGATTTTTGTTTTGTCTCCCTGCATTCCTATTACCATTTCCTCCATAACCTGTATTCTTGGTTTGTATGTCAACTCTACCATCCTAAACCACAGCTTGATTTTTTATATTTGATGAAGTACAAAGACAATTATTGGTAGGTGTGGAGAACTTTTGAGTGATTGCTCGAGCTAATAACATCATGGCAGTTGTAAGCTTGTCTTCTTAAGAATCCCTTTGTAACTCCCCTTGATATTCATCTTCATAACCAACAACTGATAAAGGATGTGTGACATTGTATGGTTGTGGTGAAGTAGAATTTGCATGAGATCATGTTGAAGAAGCATTTGAATGAACAAGAAGGGCTAATGGATCATGATTTTTGGCAGCTTTCTTTGCTTTGGATGCTAGAACATGTTGTTCGAATTGTACTAAAGAATCATACAATACATCATATGAAACTGTATCTCCAGTTTGATTGTGATAAACCATGGTGACATATTTGCTCTACTCGGGTTGCAAACAATTAAGAAACTTGGTGTTGATTGACACTGGAATAGGACGAACATTGTTACGATCCATAGTATTCACAAGCGTTGTCAACCTTTCATACACTGATTCTACCTTTTCTCCTTCTTTTGCTACAAACTTGTCAAACTTATCCATAAGACATGAGTGTCTCACATGACTGGTAACATCAGAACCAAACATTAATCTTTTAATTCGTTCCTATATTTCCTTAGCATTTTTACATGCATTCACTGAGTTGTATATATCATTTGGTATTGATTCAAGAAGATAATTCATGACTTTCACATCAGCAATGTATTGGCTCTTATTTGCTGTAGTCATTTTGGAAAATGGTTCAAGTATTTGTTTCATAGTGTCATCTGGATTAGGAATCATTGGCCTCACATAAGGACCATTTTGAATTGAGTTCCACGTCCGCTCCCCGTCATCAAGCTTATTATCCAAAAACCTTCTGAATCTACTTTCCCATGGAATATAATTCTCTCTCTAAAGCATTGGAGGTCTTTCATTAGCTCCTGAGTCTGCTAGAGTTTGTTGATTTGAAGTAGACAATATTGGAAAATTTGATGAGACAAAATAAATAAAAGAATGAAACACAAGGGTCTAAGTCGGGTAGATGGAATTCTACAAAAGATAAAGAATCTGGAAGATCTCCTTAAGAAGAGAAAGATAACATAAGATATTCCTAAATGTTTAAAAGATTTATTTGTCTAATTTTTATCTTCCTTTGTAAGTCTTAGACTCCTTATGTTATAAAAGGAGGTCCCAAGCGTGTAGTTTAGATATACACAGAATAGAGAAAAACATGTGTGTGTGTGTGTATCTCAAGATGTAGACGTCTAGTTTGTATGGTTTAGCCTCAAGATCAAGGTAACTTGATCATGTTACAGTTCATTGATGTAAACGTATTATTCTGATCAAATAATATTGGGGCTTGGAGTGTTATATGGTAAAACCTTGTTCATAACATGTTCTTTATGTTTTAATTCCGTTGTGCAAAATATGTTATCAATGTTATTAATCCTAGATATAAGTTCTAAACAAACTTGAGCTAAATGATTCTCAACATGTGGTATCAGAGCCACGAGGCTCTTGATCTAGGATTCAGAAGGTTTTACTGTCAAATAGAAGAATGAAAAAGGTTCAAGTTTTCTGTTTTCTAAAAAAGGCAAATTCAAGTAAAACTAGGGTTTTAAACCCTAATTTGTTATAGCATAAAAACTTCTTCTATCTACTGCTTGTTTTTAATGATCATAATCCTTTATTCTTAAACAAGATTTAAGGTTTCCCAAAACCCTAATATAATTTGATTTTAAAACATGTATGATTTGAAGCAGCAGGTATGTCATTGTTCAAAGAAGCAGCAGGAAAAAAGGGTTTCGAACTTAGTGATGATGTTGTTTCTTTTGTCCATGGATCTGATGCTAACGCTACCAAGGTCTGTTGTTTGGTCAAGAAGATTTCATGTGTTTGGTTTTTGGACAGGAGAAACAGCAGGTATCGACATGATTATAGGTACAGAGAAGCAGCGAGTATTGCTGTGTTTGGTTTAATGTGATGTTTTGGTAGTGGGTTCCTTCAAAAGTTGTGGACGTCGATAGCAGATCATTTTATTTAAAGCAAGTTACTAGTACATGGTATGTTTTGGTATGATTTTATTGACTGCTTCATGGTTATTAGATGCTACTATTGAACGTGGTAGCAATGGAAGCTTGGGTAATTTAAGATACTATTGCCATGGTTTTAGTACTGCTATTGGGTTCTAGAACAAGATTAATGCAGCTTTGTGGAATGTTAGTACTGCTGGTTCATTTATTAATGCTGTTGAGACTAGTTTAGTGCTGCTAAAGAACTTAATGTTGTCAAGGTATTTTAATGCTGCTAATGTACTTCTTAATACTGCCAATGAAAGCTTTGTACTGCCAGTTGACAATATCCATATAAAAAAGAACCACACAAACAAAGCTACAAAATCGACACAATATAAAAAATCAAATCCAATCTATACCTAATTCCCATTCTCCTTAACCATTACAACAACCCATCTCCTTTACACAGTCAATACTCAAAACTGAATTGAAAACAACACAAGATCTCAACTTATAGTCATCGTGTTTGATAACAAATTTATGACCTTTAACAGGATCAAAGAAACACAAAAAAGAAAATCATCATCGATTTGTGTAGAAGTACAAAACCTTTTGTTGATTCGGTTTAACTAGACACGAAGTGAAACAAGAACAACAAACCCTACCTGAAGACCCGTATATAAGGTCTTAACTCTACCAACGATTTTGATTCTTCATTCATGGGTTCTTGTTTGTGGGATTTAATTGTCGAGTGATGATAGCAAGTTTGTGTTGATGTTAGGAACTATGTTTGAGATTGTGTTCATATGCTTGTGAAGATACAGTAAACGAAGGAGTTGATTGAATATGATAACTTATTTGTGTCAATATGGGTTTTCAGAATGAAGTATTAGTGACAGATTAGTGACACTTAAAGCGTCACAAAAAGCCATAGGAGGAAGGAGAAATCAGATCTGTGATAGTTTAGTGATAGATAAAGTGTTGCTAAGAGCTAATGGGAGGAAGGAGAATGCAGTTTAGTGACGGATTAGCGACAGCTTTGTAACAGATAAAGCGTTGCTAATTAACAGTGGTAATTACTTAGTACTGCTTCCTTTAAAAGTTAATCCTACTAGCCTTGTGGTTTATACTGCTTGGTAAATTTTAATATTGCTAGCATTAAATTTGTACTGCTAGTTTGTACTGCCTGTTATGATCAACAATGGATAAAGAAGTGTTTTTGTTATTGGTTGGTTTGGAGATATTAGACAACACACACAAGAAGGAAGTTTTTGGTTTTGGTTTACTATTTGGTTTTTGGATTTAGTTTATATGTTCTTAACAGATTTTAAGGCTCATATTTATTAGTATAATTGGTTACGAAGATGATTAATTATCACCTATTTGAAGTTGAAGTGGAATTACTCGGGTACGTGTTTTATCATATCTTTTAGCAGGAGATAACTTGTTCGTGCTTAGAAATGATGTGACAAAGACTTGACAAATCTAGCAAAGGTGTGTCATCTACAAACTTATGGTGCTCAATGCTTACATTTGCTATCACTTTAAGGAGTTACGTTGTTGTGCTCAGTGTCTCATAAAAGATGAGGATTTTGTCAAGAGGTTGCGATCTACTTATACTTTGGTCTTGGTATGAGTTTGACATCACGTGGATAGTACAAGATAGAAGACACAAGTTTGGGTTATTCTACTTCAGCATCAAGTCGTTATACTTAGTTTTCTTCATCAGTAATCATTACATAGAGCCTACAAAATTGAAGATTTACGAAATGGTTAACATATGGGTTTCAGGGGAAGCTTATTGTTAAAATGTTTAACCATTTATATGCTACATGAGGTGAAGGTTTTTACTATTGTAAGTTATTATTACTACTGCTAGTTTAAGTTTCTACTGATCAAGTTCATTTATCTTAAGGCGCGTCATGGAGGGTAATTTGAGTCATTAGAAGGCTGGATTAGAAGTGTGATAGTGGTTTGTGGTGGTCAAGATCAAAGTTGCATCTACTTAGAGTCCCCTATTTGATTGTGACAAAAAGGGGAAGAAGGCGTTAACAGGTACATTTGGCAACTTATAAATCCTTGGTGTGGCATGGTACAAAGGAAATCTACTTAAGGGGAAGTTTGTTTCGTTTAGGGAGATGTTTACATCTCAACTTCTCTATTCCAGGGGAAGTTTGTACATGACTATTTATTTGTTTTGTCATCATCAAATAGGGGAAGATTGTTGGGAAATTTGATGAGACAAAATAAATAAAAGAATGAAACACAAGGGTTTAAGTCGGGTAGATGGAATTCTACAAAAGATGAAGATTCTGGAAGATCTCCTTAAGAAGATAAAGATAACAAAAGATATTCCTAAATATTTAAAAGATTTATTTGTCTAATGTTTATCTTCCTTTGTAAGTCTTGAACTCCTTATGTTATAAAAGGAGGTCCCAAGCGTGTAGTTTTGATATACACATAATAGAGAAAAACGTGTGTGTGTGTGTATCTCAAGATATAGACGTCTAGTTTGTATGGTTTAGCCTCAAGATCAAGGTAACTTGATCCTGTTACAGTTCATTGATGTAACCATATTATTCTGATCAAATAATATCAGGGCTTGGAGTGTTATATGGTAAAACCTTGTTCATAACATTGTTCTTTATGTTTTAATTCCGCTGTGCAAAATATGTTATCAATGTTATTAATCCTAGATATAAGTTCTAAACAAACATGAGCTAAACGATTCTCAACAGACGTGTTGTATCAAATGATTACAATGCAAACTTGGATCATTTTGGGGATAAAGTCTTGCAATCATGAAGTGAACGAGCAATGACAACCTTGTCTTGTATTACAATGAAGTAACCTTAAAGAAATAACACCTTGATTTGTTACGAAAGTCTATGTAACACGTAAGCCTTGTTACGAAAGCTTAATTTTCCAAAATTAGACGATACGAAACCTCTTAAACTGTGTTACAAAATGGAAAATATGAGATACGAAACCTGTGAAACAGTGTTATGAAACCCAAAACTGTGTAACGAAACCTTTGGAAATGTATTATGAAATACAGTTATTATGTTATGAAAGCTCTGAAACAGTTTACAAAACCCTAAAAATGTGTTACACAACCTTTTACAATGAGATATGAAACCTTCCAATATGAAAACAATGTTACGAAACATCTTGTATACGAAACCAAGTCTTACAAAACCTCAACTGTAATATGAAACCTCTTTACGAAACCTTCAGATAGTAGACTATGATACGAAACCTAATGAAACCTGTCATACGAAACCTTGAAGTACGAAACAAAAACCAAGTATTTCATACGAAACCTCTTGTTTACGAAACCACAGTGATATGAAAGCTTCTACAATCTATGAAACCAAACGATTACCAAAAGCTTCCAATTTTATGAAACCTCCTTTTGTAAATCCCAAATAACCTCTACTTTCGTAAAATCTAAGAAATCCCTTACTTTCATACATTCTTAGCTACGAAACCTAGTCAAAACCTATCAATATGTTTTTTAATCATTTTAAAGTGATAATCTCAATGTTATCTTTTTCAAATTAATGAAATTCTATGTTACGAAAGCTATTTTAAGTTTTACGAAAGCTTAAATATGTTAGGAAAGCTAAGAAACCACTTACGTATGACAGTAACAAAACTAAAACTATAATATGAAAGCTCAAAACTGTAATACGAAAGTTATTTTCCCGCCTAAAAACAGTTACCGAAACCTATTTCTTGCTTACAAAAGCTATCAAATGTATATTTTAAATCAAATTCAATCTAAGACACGTATTTTTTGTAATCTAGATATTAAACCTACAATTTGATGATACGAAAGCTATTATTCTGCGTTTTAAGATCAAAAACTCATCAAATCATAAATCTAATCCTTACGAAACCTAATGTTCATCGATACAAAACCTTATAGATCGAAAATTCTCAAGATTAAGCTCAATTTGATTCATGAAACACACACTAGATCTCTCCCGGCGATAGATACCACTTGGTATATGCCATGTTCGCATTATGATAATCATACGAAAGCTTGTAGAATAAAGAAGATGAGCTAGAGAGTATTTTTCATCATTTTCTAAATTTTCATTTCAAAGGGAAAATAGAAATGGGAGGGAGAAGTGAATTTCAAAAATGTAACGACTTGTATAAATACCCCTCCTAGATGGATATTTATACTTATTTCTAATCCTATTCTATTTTCTTAACTTTAGTCAAACCTTGGTCAACTTTACTTAACTTTGACCAAGATAGACTTTATTACAACATAATTACTATTAAAACTATAAAACTAAACAAAACTATACAAAGACCAATTCATATAATAATAAACACTTTTCTTGAACCTAACAAGAATATATATAGGAAATCAATCGCGATGCCATCGCTTGTAAATTGCGATGGCGTCAACCCGTAGAATCTTCTTTGGGCTTTTTAATTGACGGCTACTCAGATCCATCACTAGAGTCTCTGACACCGTCTCTTGGACCTTCTGACGCCGTCACAAGGGTTCGTGATTCCGTCTTTACAAACTATATGAATTTATGATATCAAATTCCGTGTAGAGTTGTAATCTTATCCGTTTCTTCCTAAATTAAGTCCAAGTCATGTGTATTTCCTCCAAATGCCATCCAAATGCTAAAAACACGAAAAGAAACAATTAAGCACGAATTTTAGGCATATTTGCATGATTTAAGGGGTTAAATGACCTCAAAAAGTGTATAAATGACACATAATCAATGTCGACAATTGGGGGAAATGAAATCTTTTCTTAAATTACAAATACACAAATCCTTTCATGGTATCTTCATAAATCAATCAAAGTACACTTTTGTAAATAATAATGAAACATCGCGTGGACTCATACAATGCAATTGGTACACCAATGGATATCTCACATTAGTTAAATGTTGATTTACATTGTGCACCTGTTGACTAAAAGAAATATCAAAGTATGGTCTGGTCTCTCATGTATCTAATAGCAAGTATACCATACATTGTCTACGCGACATGTGTATGTGCTCGTTATCAAGATAAGCTTACGAAAAGACACATTAAAGAAGTTAATCAGATCTTTTGGTACCTTAAAATGACCAATCACATGGGACTTTGGTATCCGAAAGACACCGGGTTTCAACTAACTGTGTTTTCATATGAAGATCAATCAGGTTGCTTCGATACAATTAAAGGCACATCTGGTGGAATAAAATTCCTTGGTGAAAATCTAGTGAGTTGGTCGTCAAAGAAGCAAGATTGTACTGCAATGTCTATAGTCGAGGCAGAGTATGTTCTTTATCCGCTTGTTGTTCCTAATTCCTATGCATGAGAACACAACTAACGGATTATGGTTTTGTATTTGATAAAGTATATTATGACTCAGAGAGTGCTATAGCCATCTCTTGTAATCCGCTTCAGCATTCTCGCACCAAACACTTTAGAGTACGGTACCACTTTATAAGGAGCATGTTGAGAAAGTACTTTGATAAAGTACTATTGAACTTTATTTTGTCAAGACAGATTACCAGTTGAGAGACTTGATTATGGTAGCCTTTCTAAAAGAAATGTTTGACTATCTAGTCCACCGACTTGGTATGAGATGTTTCATTCCACAAGACTTGGAGCGTCTGATAGAATCATCTTCTTGAAAATCAAAATATCTCATGTAAATATTTTTCAAAAAAAAATACAAAAATATAAGTTCCTCAAAATATAAAATTAGAAAACCAACAAAACTCCAAAAATATTTTCACGATTTAAAATGAAAAATCCAAAAATATTCTTTTCACGGCATGTCTCTCGTTAAAATTCAATACGATTTACATTTCTAGATATGTCATTCAATAATGATTCGGAAACATAAATATACTTTGAGCGATAGTTCAACTACAAAAAATGTTTTTTAGAACATGTCATTTCTATAAATTCTATGACTTCTAATTACCTCTGTTCAGGATTTGTTTTCAAGTAAAGGAGAGTGTACATTTTAATTCTCTTATCCTAAAAATGAGAAGAGAAATCTTCTCAGCCTTGAGCAATTATATCAAAACATTTAAAGTTTTGAGCTCAACACAATGATTTTAAGTATTACAGCTTAGGAATCATACCTCAAATAAAAGAAAATGTATATTAAATTGCATTTATCCTCACAACAGGAAGTTAACACCTTCCCCAGTCTTGAGAAAAGACAGAAAAACATTCCAAGTTGTAAGCTCAAGAAAATGGTTGTTGATTAAATGTTAGATCAACAACCGAATGTTTAAAACAAAAGGACCATGTTCTACATTTCAATACAACTTTCTACAAGTGGGAATTTTCTACAAGTGCTTCCAACTATGAGCACAATTTTTAAAAAAATTAAAAAAAAAACAAAATCTTTCAAAATTGTGTGCTCCAAACTCCCTCATTCCAACAAGTGGTTTCACTCAAATCTATTTTAAGGGGGAGTATAATATAATAATGTTTCAAATAATCATGCATTCTTGTTCTCCCCATATACTTCCCAAAACATATAGCTTTTAATCAATTGATATCAAAAATATCAAGCGATATGGTATTTTTTTAGAAGGAGAAAATGTTATTAAACTATGATCCTTTCTTACTCAAGTGCAAACTCTTTCCTTTATGTGAAAAACTCTTTTAAAATACGATGCACGTGTGAAGTGGGAGTGGTTTTCAAAAACTCAAAGTGGTAAATAAAAGTGGTATCAAAGTGATGAAAAATTGATTCATTTACAAACACTTTCATTGATTTTCAAAAGGTTTTATGGTTTTGATCTTAATACCAAATAACTAACCATTTCATGATGAATAAAGATGTTATAAGGTGATAATGTTAGGTATTATCCCATGATCCAACCAGAATTGGTACCTATGGACATTTTATTACACAAGATAGAAGTTTGTAGGTCATGGAGATGAATGAGAATGGGAATAATGTCATCTAAGGCATGAGTTATTGTCAGAACAATCACAACATAATGATAGTAATGACGTCTTGTTAACATTGAAGGGGTTGAAGAATGAAGACAAAATGTTATGAAAGGGTTAAAAGAAATGAAACCCTCCATACACTAGGGCGAAAACCGGGTCAATACATAATCTATCGGATATCACAAAGATGATTTCTAGTACTAAAGACAAGACAACATTGACCTAGTGACGCAATGCATAACCCTTCCCAACCACTCGAGTTTCTGTCAAAAGAATCTTGTTTCATTTATGACGGAGATTGCACACGTTAACTATCGACTTCTTATTCTGAGAAATGTTGATATTGAAAAGGTAGGAGTCTGCTCTGGCCTATGATCACTAAAACCAAAATGCACTTATAGAGTCTAGAGCTAACGATATCAAATTATAAATCTCATTAAGACACAATTTGATAATATACACTTGTTGTTCACAAACAAATGACACAAGTTGTACGAGAGTCCTACGTAAAATCATCAAGATCTTTCTAGTAAACTCATAGTGGTACACATGTAGTATTTCACATAGATTAAATGTAAGTTTTGTTAGTGTCAACATTAAACAACACTGAAAGTGGGTCACTTGTGCAATCCTTAATTGATTAAACATGTGTTAACTGGAAATTAAAGTGAACCAGGTTGTGGATATTGACGAGAAAGGCCAAAATCATTGTTGTTTACTTAATGTTTATTTCAATAACTCACCTGAATTCGTTGTTAGCATACTTGGGGCATCCAGTTTCAAGAACGTCAAGTATGGATATTGAAAAAGTGTTATTAGCATCTTTTGATGCATCCATTTGATGAGTGTAATTTTATACATTTTTTCGAGGTCATTTAACCCCCAAAATCATGCAAAAAGTGATCAAATATTGTACTTAATCATTTCTTTTTGTTATTTTAGCATTTAGGAAGCACTTGGAGGAAAAGCATGTGACTTAGGCTTAATTGGAGAAGAAACTAGACAAAAACAAAACTCTTTAAGTTGGCGACTTCCATCCTAACGCCTTCACCAAAAGTGTTCGAAAAGTTGATTTTTAGATAAAAGCATAACATCTCAGTGAGTAGAGATGGCATCATAAATTCCTCTTGGCGTCGTCAGGATCATATGGTGATGGCGTCACCACGACTTTCGATGGTGTCACCATAGCCAACATAAAAAAAACCCTTGGAAGATTCGACGGGCTGACGACATCACAAAACCCTAGTGACACCGTCAAAACCCAATTTCTATATGTACAACCGTTATTTTCTCATAATTTTGTATTGACACTTGGGAGAACTTTTGTAGTAGCTATCATAGCTGAATTTTAGGGTTTTCTAACCCTTTTGTACTCATTGTTACTCCATTTTCAAATGAAGTGAAGTCTCTTATCTATTTACTTATTTGATATGTCTTTGTGTTGTTTGATTCCATGTTCTTTATTTTCAATTAACATGCTTGGCTAAATTAAATTAGTGTTTGCTTATGATTGCATGAAACCTAGTTTGTAATTTCTATTATATTGCTTCTTGTTAGTGGTGTACACATTAGACTCTAGAAAACTAGCTATTTGATCTTCATATCATAGCGAAGACGGCCAGGGAAACGTGGTTAGATTAAAGGATACTTGTGATTAGATCTTCATATCTAGATCACATTTTGGTGGATTCCAAATTAAGTATTTCTTACGCGTGAATTTACTATTGGGAGGGAGCATGTCTGACAGGTACTTGACCAACCCGTTGCTGAATTAGGAGAATACTTACACATTACACTAACGAGTGTGATAGACAATAGAATTAGAGAGAGCAACTAGGGAGTAGTACATGATTAGGTGAACACGTCTAATAACCCTATTAATACAAATGATGTCTAAAAACGTTATTTATATATTTCAACTTCTCTACGTTTTGATAATCATAAAATGTATAAAATTAAACGTAAACAAGTTATTAGTTGTAAATTTCCATTTCGATGTAAATCACTTAAGGTATGTACAAACAAATGGTTAATTTGTTAAATAATCAAAGTAATACCTTTTTGTCCTAAACTTTATATTTTTATAAATGTAACAAAACCTTTTTTAAAAATAAATTAGACAAGATATTTTTGTAATTAAAAGAAATGTTTTATTGAAATGAGACTTTTCCTCTAAAAAATTAGAAAAATCTGCCCTAGAAAATATTTATCCACAAAAGGACAAATCGGGAATGTTCTATAAGGGGCGGCCCCTTTATTGATCAGGGGTCCGCCTTTGGGAGATAAGGGGGCCGGCAGACAAAAGTCATCCCAAACTTTGCCTATAAATAATGGATTGTTCCCCCAGAATTTTCTACCTTTTGCACTCTAATTCTTTCTGTTCTAAATTAGCAAATACATTTTCTAGTCTTTGATCATTTAACTTGTATAAACATTTGTTTTCTAATGATCTAATCCTTCTTCTCCAAGTGCAAGAGAAGAATACTCGTAATCGCCAATATACGAAGTATTATAGACTAGTTTATGCATATGTAACGTTGTTACGATCTTGTTGTACATTGTACATCACCTACATCTCTTTTATTCTTGTGTATTAGTTAGATCGGGTAGATCGTGTTAGTATTTTAAGTGAGAAAATACATGAGTGACCAATTAGTATTTTAGGCCTCAAAATACCATTGTGCATGGTAGATCGGTTCTAGCTAAGATTAGAACTCGACATTTGACTTAGTCTTGAAAATTAGTGTAAGCTACATGTGTACGGTTTTCTCCGCCTAAAGAGAGCTTGTTGACATAGTGAAGTGAACTCTCGAGTTGGATACTTGGGGAGTGGAGTAGGGCGAAGAGGAGCTTCGTTACCGAACTACTATAAATCTTCCTTGTGTGGTTTGATCTTTCTAACTCTATCCTTTTGTTTTGTACTTAATATTTTGTAGTTAATATTGGTTTTGTACTTATTTATATTGTTCATATTGTATTCAGTTGATATCACTTAAACACGGATCTACACTTTTACAAACAAACTTTAATCAAACTTTAAAAAGCTGTCAACTATTCAACCACCCTTCTACTCTCCACAAACCCCCCTTTCTTACCTATACTACACTACAACGTATATGTAACTAGGAGAGTTGTAAAACTTCTGCGATTACAGCTATCCACGTCACCGTTCTAGATAATTCTACACTTTAAGCTAGAAACCGTATTAAGGAGATTCATTCATGAATTGAGTCTTGATGACGTAGGTCAGTGTTTATACGGAAAGCGGTCCTTACAGAACCTGAGGTTAAAGCTACCTAAACTCCGATGAATGGCAAGACATTTGTCTATACTTGTTATTCATTAATATTTATATGTGGAGGTACTTAAGAAGTAACTACCTTTAATCCAACACTTTCATATTCATCAACACATACCCATACTTAAATATCAAAGATATATACCTAACGCTCTGACGTCAAGTGAGTGTATCAAGATTTAGGGAATAAATAAGAAAGCCCATAATGCATAAAGATAATGAACTTACTCTAAGCCACCATGATAAATACTACAAGTGGATTTGAAGTGAATGATCACCCTGTATGAGGAAGATTGTTATCTTTCAGAGTGACGTCAAGTATGAGTATGTTGGTCAAATGCATTAAAGGTTATACAAGATGCATTCATGGCAAGGAAAGATGAAAATATCTTGAAGCCAAAGACAAATAAAAGAAATAAAGAAAAAAAACTCAAGACCAAGATCACAAAGCATAATTTGAACAAAAGAACAAGTCTACTACACAACAAGGTTCAAGATCAAGGCACAAAGCCACATGGAAGGATAGTTTAGATAACCACCCCTTAGAGGGAGATTGTTAGAATTAGGAGTAATGGTCATTATTATTAGAAGTGATGGTCATTACTAGATTACGAACCTTGTAACTGTGTAATAGATTAGTCATGGGTATGCGGGCTTAGATTAAGTTAATCTAGTATACATTTAGGTTTTAGTCCAAAACCAAAGCCCAACCCCGGTCCATTCAAAGCCCACCAAGGCCCTAGGTAGGTTAAGGTTAGTATAGAAACCCTCTCCTCAGATAGATAGGGTGTGTGTTCGGCCATTTGTAAAGCACCAAACATCTTTTTTTACTAATATTAGCATTTCTCCTCTCTCTCTCCTGCTCTCTCCCTCCCCCGCGCTAAGTCATGGTTCACGCGTAAATGATCATCCTCACTCGCATCCTTCGTTATTTTCCAAAAATACTTTTGTGTTGGCATTACACACTCATGGCCACCTTCCCTAATATATGTTGTCTTACGGTGCTTCTCCAATTGAACAATACCCGCAGGATCGGGTATTATCCTAACCGCATTTTCACCACCAAATGGATGAATGGGAGATGTATGACGGTTCGTATTTGGTTGTGATGAAGAACCGCCAACATTATGGTGTGAGCCATATGTGGTGTTGTATGCTTGTTTTGGAGCTACGAGTGGTGAGTTGCGGTATGGTTGGGAACGTTTTGTGTTTCGAGGAGTATTTTGTTGAGACATTTTGTTAATTAAAATGGTATTGTGGAGCGTATAAATGTGAAGTTGTGTTTAAAAATATTGAAGTTAAGGGGTATTTACAAGTAAATAAAATGGTAGTAGGAAAAAGATTTTTTTAATTATATGTATCTGTTGCATTGATGTACAAATACGAAATCAAACACAGTAAATCTTCATTCAACTAAATACAAATTAAAATTAAAATACGAAAATAAAAAAACATACGAAAACTAAAAAACGTGACACGAAAAGAAAAACACAATCGTCCTATTTGATTTTTACATGTATCCAATTTTTTTTAGCACTGATTTGATTTTGTATTTTTTCCTCCAATTTAAAAAAAATCATTGTAAATATCGTAATCTTTCCAAGATTGGTCATTTAGAAAATTCTGGATTAAAGCAAGTATTTCTTGCAGAATGTCTTTGCATTCCTTGTATGCTTTAATCATATCATCTTTAGTTGTGCTCGTTTTGTCAAACAGCGTAGCTAAGTCGCAAATCGCGTGCATACGAATTTTATCCTCATCAACTTGTTTCATTACATCAGCTTTGAATTCCTCGATGGTATGTGAAAGAGAACAATCCATAAGATTTTTGGTAAAGAGAGGTTTTCTAGTAGATGGTATATAAGAAGTTGTTTTTAAAAATGCTAAAGTTTATAAGGTATTTTTTAGGTAACTAGACGATTACCCATGCATAGCAACAAAATTTTATAGTGGTAGATAGTTATTGTGATATATCGGTTAACTGTTTTGTGTGACCAAAATATCACTATAACTGTTTATCACTATAAAATCTTATTGCTATGCACGGTTACTCACGGTTTTTTATTTTATTTTTTTAATTATGTATTTTTATCGAATAAAAAACAAACACGGGTTATGACTTTTAAATTATAAAGAATATAAGAAGCACAATTAGTTTGCTTAGCTTAAGAAGAAGGAGTACACTAAATCGTAACAGAACTTCAAAGATTAGCAACCGTAGAGCATCTACGTATCAACGAATATATGATGAAATAGTTTTTCGGTCGTCAAACATTGTTTTATTAAAATACTTGTATACTTCCGAAAAGAAAATGGGTAATCGCGATTTCCAAATAATATTTTTTCATTAAGATCATCGGAACAAAGAAAAAATTAATGTAAAAAATAATCATAAAAAAGAAAAAATAACACATTTAAGGTTTGAAACCATACTCGAACTAGGAAAGCTATTGAATTGACAAAAAAAATTGAATAATTTTTTAATCAACATAAACCATTTTCATTAATATATTGGCGTGTTTCTTATGTTTTTTATGTTTCTTATAAAACATTTTAAGTTTTCAAGATTTAAGAATAGGGAATAAACCTTTTATCTATAGTACGTATAAAAAAAACATTTCTTCTCATTGAATGTCAAAAATTAAGTAATACAATTATTTATGCCTACTGTACAATCTTTAATGGAAACAACAAACGAACCAGCAATATCTATACTATGTAGTGTACAACTTGAAATTTACAACATACTAACATTTATACATAGTGTACAACTTTTTAATGCACTAACACATTGCAAACTTTTTAATATATAATGAATACTCTTATTAAAACACTTCATTATATAAATATACAATAATTTATGCACACTGTACAACCATGGAAAAACATCTATACTACATACTAATGAAAACAAAAAATATTCATCTATTTCTCAAAAAAAAATATATAACACAAAAAAACTTTCATGCATGCGTCAAATAAAAGTCTAATTCAGGATACTTCAACGAGATTAAACACTAAGGAGAACCATTGAACCAATACTTAATCCAGTTACGATTTTTGATAACAAAAGAAGATTTTATTTAAGAAAAATTATTTAAAATACTAAACATGAATTTGAACACTAAATCAATAACAAAAAGTAATTCACTAACGTATAAGACATTTCGAACACCGAGTCTAAAACTAAAACCAAAAAATATATTACCTTAGATAAAGATTTAAGCCTACCAGTCATTCCCACAAACGATCAACATTATCAATTTATAATATAAGCTATCTTCTATTTCAATAAACAAAATGTTAATTATACACTATTTCTGAGATCATCCTTTTTACTGATTTAGCTGGGAAAACAATTTGCATCATCATCCTAACTAAATTTTAATTTAGAGAGAAACGGATAAGAAGAATAAAATGGTGTGGCAAGCTATTGAGAGAGAAGTAGATTAAGTCAAGCCTCATTTAAAAAATTGATAACTCATAAAGACGGTTAATTGCATTTAGTTCTTTTTTTCCCTTTATTCATTTACATAACTTTACTTGAACTTTCATATATATTACATATATGACACAAATAATAATATCCTCCGATCAAAATTACGTTTTTGAGACATGGTTTTAGGTGATAACTATCGTCATTCATAACTCTTTGCTGACCGCGCCGGAGAATTTAGTCACTGGGTACTCGTCGCCGAATACCCTCAAAAAAGCCATTTGTACCCCCATGGTTTTTAATTTTTTTGATTTTATGATTTTTTTTTATTTTTTAATTTTGTATGATGTTATAAAACTATGAGACGGAAAATACGAAACGAAAAATATAAAATTTAACAAGTCAAAAGAATTAAACTGTTAAAAATTACGAAACAGAAACAGATAAAAAACTGTGTTGCACTATAGACTGGGAGATAAAAAAACGTGTTTTGTACTTTTCTTTTACTTTTCTTGTATTTTTTAGTAAGCCAAAAGGGTATCAATAGTAGGACCCATAAACAAAATGATAGGGTATAGACGAATGAGGTGAGATCCTTATAGAACGCCATAATCTTAAAGAACAAATGGGTGAATCATAGCCATCTATTTTTTCATCAAACAAAAAAACCTCATATTCCACCTTTTTTTAAAACAATATAACTTGCAAACGGTAAATCGTCAAACTATGAAAAATACACCATCGTGACGAGAATATTTTTATCTTTCAGGAGACGGTCATTTTTAAAGTAATGACGATAATAATTTTAAAGTAACAAATCACGTGTGATTTTATAAATTCATAATCGCATGTGATTTCACAAGTTCACTTGTGATTTCTAATGTAATAAAATAACATGTGATTTTTCGAATCACGTGTGATTTTTTTTGCGGGAATTTAAAAAAAAATCGTCAAAAATATATAGAAGTGCCTATCTATAGAAAGACAATTTAATTCTCGTTGCGATGGTATGATTAAATTTGCGTAATGATTAACGTTTTGTGAGATATTTTAATTTTAAAAAATAGGATGAAAGTGGGTTTTTTTTAATTAAATTAAAATATGAATTAATATAAGTAATTAGATGAAAATAAGATGGATGGTTGAGATGAAAAGAAATTATTCTTTAATTAGTTAGGAGGTGTTTGGCTAAGCTTATGAGTTGGGCTTAGGCTTATGTTATATAAGCCCAACCCACTTAAAAAAGTCACACTTTTGTGGCCTATCAAAACCCCCTTATATAATCTTATAAGCCCACTCATATAAGCTTAGTCAAACACTTAGTTTGAGCTTATATGACATATATAAGCTAATAAGCTCATAAGCCTATCATATAAGTTTACCCAAACACCCCGTTAGTGTTCTATATGGATCTTTTCTCACAGGCGAAAATGAATTCGGTGAGGGTCTTATCAAACTTTTGTTTTTTCCTCGGTAGACGTGTGACAGAGCATGGGACTAAGGGGGGTGGCACAGGTGCCTCATGGTATTGTTGGGACTTGGGAGCAGCCTTATGGTCATACTTGTACATCATTTGCCATGCCCCTAAACTCCACGTTTTCAACACTTTAAATTTTAGTTAGTCAATTAGAAAACATTCAATGAACAGGAGGGCTTATAGACAAAATGTGATTGATAAGTGTAAACTTCAAGTGTATCTTTCCATAATGTTTGTCGCTATCGATGCCGATTTATAGTATCTTTCCACACTAGAAATTTGTACTACCGTAAATGAAAAATATAAAAGCATTGTATCCGGACCAAATATAATATTAAGCAAGAATTGAATGCATAACAATTAATTGCATAAACCGTTTTTGTGATTTGTTGGGTTTAATAAAAATGACTTAATTTTTTTTTCTTGGATCATCTTCTTATGGTTCTGACACATATCGGTTTTGGTCTCTTAACCAATAATTTCATAAGTTTGACCGTTAATTGTTGGTTTAGATGGTTGAAATGACATAAATACCTTTGTAAGTGTTTCTTAAATGGTCCATGTGATTTGTTACGTAATTTTTTTAAAAAATTTATATTATTAGTTAATTTTATAATTTTTATTTTAAATTTTTTATACGTTCCTTTCATGTTTTATACTGTTTTTATTCGTTTGGTACGTGTTCGAACGTTTTTAAAGTTTTATACGTTTTCATCCGTTTATACGTTTTCGTACGTTTTCATCCGTTTTTATCAGTTTTCAAACGTATTTTTACGCTTCGTACGTTTTCATCCGTTTTTATCAGTTTTCATACGTATTCTTACGCTTTAACCTTTTTTAACATTTTTTCTTCGTTTTTTCGGGTTTTATACGTTTTTAAACGCTTTTCTAAGTTTTGTATGTTTTCATGCGTTTTAAAACGTATAAAAACGTATGAAAAAGTTCAAAAACGTATAAAAACGAGAAAACTGATAAAAACATATGAAATTGTACGAAGACGTATAAAAACGTATAAAACGGATGAAAACGTACGCAGGCGTATAAAACGTTAAAAACGTACGAAAACGTACAAAAACGTACAAAAACTTAGAAAAATATATAAAAACGTACCAAACGTAAAAATACGTATGAAAACTGATAAAAAAGATAAAAACGTACGAAACGTATAAAACGGATGAAAACATAGAAAAACGTATAAAACGTATGAAAACGTTAAAAACATATAAAAACGAATCAAACGTAAAAAAAATATGAAAACGGACAAAACGTAAACAAACGTAAAAAACTTATGAAACGCACAAAAACGGACGAAAACGTATAAAAACGCCCAAACGGATAAAAACTAATAAAACATATGAAAACGTACAAACGTAGAATTACGGTATGAAAACATAAAAGGAACGTAAAAAAAATTAAAAATTAAAAATAAATAATTAAAAAGTAATTACGCAACAAACCACGGGGACCATTTATGAAACACATACGAATGTATTTATGTCATTTTCATCATGTAAACCAACAATTAACGCTCAAAATAATGGAATTTGTGCATGCGGAACATGCGTTCTCTCAAACACATTAGATGCTAGAAAGTAACAAGATAACAGATTGTTCGGTCTTGGCTAATAGTTTGTGGCTCGTCTCAACAAATTTTGGCAGACATGTCTGGTCAATCATTCAGGCCCTATTGAACGTAAAAACGACCTCCTAGCTAGCAACTTGCGGTGGCTTGAATGTTAGCACTACAAAGTTGACAAGGGATGCCATTATCGTAAATGCACTACATTGTCAAAACGTCTCTTGGAAACTTTTTTGTGTACTTTTCTTATAAGAATAATGAGATTGCGTGAGCAGAATTATGCAAGTTTTAGTAACTTTTTGCATAGTTTGTAGGTGCATTTTCTAAAAGATTTTTTTTAATTAATATTGCGTTGAGAAACGTATAAATTTTTTTAATATTAAAAAGTAGCACACAATAGGAGTACTGATCTATGTTATACATTGATTGATAATTTATGTGTTTTAGGCTGGACGGGATGGGAAAGAAACTCACCGAGTGAGTTCCAAACTAGCGCGTGACTCACATTCCAGTCACAAAAGTCGCGCGTGACTTTGCCAATGAAAGGTGAGTGACTCACCCTCGGTGAGTGACTCACCCTCGGTGAGTTATAAAAAAGTAGGTCATTTTCTTTTTGTTTTAATGTATTTTATTTTGGTTGTGAGTGTGCGTGGGTATTTGTTAGGATCATAAAAGTGTCGATTATGATTCTTTAGGTGGTTTTAATTATTATTAATGTTTTTACTTTATTTAAAAAGTAGAAAGTAATCTGTAATAAGGAGAAATATGCTTAAAGTGAAAAATAACATATTATCCCAAAGAATATAGACTAGATTGCAAATTAAGAAAAATAAAGGAAGGGAAGCTAATCCTCCATTTCCTATACATACCCACCTAATCAACATTAGGTAGTTAAGGCTTGTAACTCTCACTTTCCTTCCCATTTCTCTTTTCTTTAAAAAATTTAAAAAATTATGAAAGTATTGCCTTCCTCTTTTAATTCTCTCTATAGGAAACCTTTCTATATCATGTGATTCGAGATAAAACGAGACCTAACAAATGGTATCATATGCCATTAGAGAGTGAGAGTGATCTATTTCGTGATTAGTTACATTATCGAGTTTGACGAAGATGAAACTCGGTGAAATTCGGTACTTTCGAGTGGTTATTTGAGCTTATTGAGCAATTTCGACATCTTATATCACGATTAAATTTGTTTTCGACAGCAATTATGGATAAGACGCGATCATTTTGGTTAGTTTGAGCACTTTTGGTATCATTTCTTGCGTTATATACAAATTCGACAAGGTCGTTGCTTGATACGAAGGGAATTATCGAAGTTTAGTCATTTTCGAAAGTCTTATTATTGTTAGATGAGTTGTAATAGTAATACGAGCTTTCAATTCTATCGAAACTTGTATTTTAGGTGTTTTTTCTCAAATTCAGAAGTTGTTACCGAGTTTTAGCAGTTAGACAAGTTTTCAGTTTTATCGAAAATTGTGTATAAGGAATACGTCTCATTTTCGAAATTAAATCTAAAAGTTGTAATAGATGCACAATTTCTCGGTTTCATCGAGAATTATGTTAGGAGAATCATTTTCGATATCATATCACACTTTTGACACAATTTTGATTTTATCGAAATTGTGTTAAACGGGAAAAAGGATAAGTTTGGACATTATAATACGGATTTGTGAATCGTAAAGTGATCATCTATTTCGGTTTTATCAAAATTGTGGTCATTTTCGGATTCTAAGCGTGAAAACCAAATTTTCGGTTTTATCGAATTTGTGATATTCTTTTTCGGAAACACTTTAAACGGATCAAGTTTCATCAAAATTGAGATTATTATGGTTTTATCGTGATTGATATATCAAATTTTAATTGAAAAGGTTTTCAAAAAGTGTGTACATCGAATTTTGAGTTGTCCGAGTTTAGTATTGTTCGAGAAACGTTCCGAAATTCATTTTACCGAGAATAGTGTTGTCCGAGAAACACTATGTCTGAGATTCCAAATTTGGGGTATTTTCGACAACAGTGTTATCGAATTTTGGATATTTTAGACAAGTTGCTCATTTCCGAATTTGGTCATCAAATTTGTGACACGTGTCTTATCGAATTTTTAAATTCGACAAGGTGTCAAACTCGACAAGATGTGAAGTTTTTGGTAAATCACAAATAGAACTCTTTTTCATCTACAAAGTTTCAATCTTTGAGTCACAAGACATGTCGACTTCTAATACACATCAACAATCTCTTGCTGATGCCGTTTCTGAGACTAGACATTCGATGCTTGAAAGAAGCAGTTATATACCATGGGCAAGTCGTTTCAGAAGGTACCTCAATCGAAAGAGAGAAAACAGAAAGTGACTTAATAAGGTAATTGATGAATGTCCACATGAGTTCAAAAACTACACTCCTCTTGATTCTCAAACACCAAGGATGCAAACCGAAGAAGTTTTAACAGGAGATAATTTGAAAAATTATGAAGCTAAGACTGAGGCGATGAATTTGATTTTAATCTCTATTCCAAATGAGATATATAACACTGTGAATGCTTGTACAACTGCAAAAGCCATGTGGGAAATAGTTCAATGACTAATGCCAGGAACTGTGCAAAACAAAGTTGATAGGGAAACACGATTTAATAATAAGTTTGATCAATTCGTTGCTGAACTAGGAGAAGCACTTGTGTTAATCTACAATCGTTTTGCTCAGCTAATGAATGATCTGGAATGAAATGGCATCACATTTCCCTTAGTCAATGTCAACAAAAAGTTCCCAAACTGTTTACAACCTAAACGGCTGAAGTATGTCACTCAAGTTCATCTTGCAAAAAGATTAACAGAAGATAATTATGATAATTTGTTTGATTATCTTCAACAATTTAAGAAACTGGTAAACGCATCAAGAGCAAAGAAGTAGGAAAAATCACATGATCATCTTGCGTTGGTGGTACATATAGGTTCCTCTTCCAGAACTACATCACCTTACTATGTCACACATCTTTCTTCAGTAGTTGATTATGATGATGATTATCAAGGGTATGCATTACAAAACAATTATGAATATCCACTTACTTGTGCAATGATTTTACTTGCTCGTGCAATCACTCAACGTTTCTCTATCCAACAAATAATCATCTTCGTACTTCTTCCAACATTAGAAATCGAGCAATTGTTCAAGTTGACAGAGTACACATTTAAAGCAAAAATTCTGGTAACGATGGCCGAAATACAAGACGTTCATATGTTCAAGAGGAAATCATTGAGGGTAACAATGTTCAGAATGATGCTGGGAACATACAGAAAACTCTTTGAACTACGTCTTCAGGAACTGCTACAAATGTTCAATGCTATAATTATAGTGAGAAAGATTATTATGCTTGTAACTGTCCGAAGCCAAAAGTTTGAGATTCAAAGTACTTCATGGAACACATGTTGCTAGCAAAATAGGAAGAAGCAGGAGTAACTCTTACCGATGAATGGTATGTGCTTAATTACACATACCTTTTTCCATTGAAAACGAGCTGAAATAACCAAAAACGGACCTAAAATGCCAAATTATGCTTGTTTTGCTAATTGCATTGTGCAGGGACAGATAACCAAGAAAAGAACGAAAACTAAGCCAAAACGACATAAACGGACTCGGAATAGAATGAGCCTTGTGAAGGACAAAGCCAACGCAAAAGCCTAAAAGACCAGAAAGTCAAAATCAAAAGTCAATCTCATACAAATTAACAGTCAAAACGGTTCAAGCCCGCTAATATGAAGATTACTTATTGGATGCAATCCTCACCCATTTGATGGGAGGGATTTAGCCCAATAGTTGTATTATTGCAATTGACCTGATGATAAGACCAAATGGGCCCTCTATCATTGACATCAGGCCCATTGTGGGCATTTGGACAGAGTCTTTGAAGACTTTGGAAGATACTACTCTGATCCTAGCTCCCCTTTGTGTAGTTTTGTTGTTGACCAATCTCAGGCCGGGGTGCACACAAAACACCATTCACAATTCTCAGTCTGGGCCTTAAAAAGCCCGTGAGTAAGTAACAGAAGCCTGGCCTGCACCATTATTGGGCCCAGACCTCGACACCCAAATTGGGCCCAATACAAGCCCACAAATCCTTATTGGGCCCAAACAAAACCCAGTTGGGCCCAATACCAAAACCCGAAGCGCTATAAAGCCCAAAAACTTTCTTTTGTAAAATCATAGGGACTAAGAAATGTTAATGTTTTAAATACTATTGTTTTATATAAGGAAAGATGAAGATAGAAAGATAGGGACTGAAATTTTTGTAATTGCTACTAAAACATGTTTTTCTCTTTTAAATATCTACCTATAGGGAAGAATCTTTAGGGCGGCTGAACTACTGCCAGTTATACAAAACCTTTTATTATCTTTGTTTTAATAAAACACAAGGGTCGGTTTGCTAACTATTTCTGAGCTACTTCGTGTCGTGGGGACCTAAATTGTCAAGTTTAAAAATGTTTGTAAAAAGAAAAAGTGTTTTAAAAATATAAGGGACTGAATTTGCAAGTTTCCAAAACTTTTATCTCTTTATAAAACACAAGGGCCGAAACTGCAATTCACCAATTCCTTCTTTAATCCTTTTGATTAAAACACAAGGGCTGTTTATGCCAACTTTTTAAACTCTTTTATAACTAAAAAGAAAAGAAACAAAAGAAATGGAAAAGAAATGAAACTTCAGGGTTTCTTTCTGGGCAAATGCAAACTTTTTAAACCTGTAAACCTATCACCATTCGTCCCTTTCACCTTTCCCGCCAAAACCCTAAAAAGCCACACCCTCACGAGTTCACCATCCTTCCCTTTACCCAACCCTTTCATTAACCAGTCTAAGCAAATCCCACCTCCCACTAACCCTAATTAGATGCTAGGTTGGCAATCCCCCATAACCCAAGAAAAATCAATGGCGGATTGTGATAAAAAAGAAACACAACACTAATCCTAGGGCTGAGATTGTTAGCTGGGCTTTGTACACACACAACAAACACAACAAGAAGAAGAAGCAAGCAAAGGGAGACTTCTATAAGTTCAAGAAAACACAAGCCGAAGACCAGAGTTTTTTTTAGCTTATTTTTATTTAACTTTTAATTTAAAATTGTAATTTAAAGCTTTCAGAATGTTTCCTTTGTAATATTATTTGGTTTTCTTTAAATTTCAAAGATTTATGAAAAAATTCTGTTGCTTGCTACTGTTGAAATTATAAGGTTTAAAGATATATGTTTAAATCTTTTACACTTGTTCTATTTGCCTTTAACTAAGTTCAGTAACCATAAAGTAGGCTAACCTAGCTTTTGTTTAAGTAAAATAGTAGTTAAAACATTTTTTATAAATATTAAGGGGGTGTTTGGCTTAAAGGGCAAAATGGGTCATATGGGGGATTGTGTGGGTTACAAGCACTCAGCCACCTTTGGCTGAGTGTATGTGCTTAATTAGATCAATCTAATTACCAAATTTAGTATAAAACTAGGTTTTTAAGAACCCTTCATTTTCTGTCAACTTTACAAAGAAACACTAAGCTTAAGGGCTTAGGCTGATTTGAGCAGCTTAAGCACCATCTTTGTGCTCCTTTTTAGTCACCAGAATCCTCTTTAAAAGCTCTTTGGTTTTGCACTTTTAATTTGACTAAGTGTGGTCAAAGTATGTTATATGTAAATTTTTTGAAAAACCTTGACTTTTAGGCTTAAAAATCAGCAGCTTTAAGCTGATTTTAAAACTCCAAAATTTGAGCTTAAGCTCAGCTTGCACTTCACTCCATCTGTTTAAGGATTACTTTTCATTTCAAGCTAGTTTGAGCTTGTTAGATAAGCCCAAAAAAGGGCCTTAAGCCACTGTTTGAATTCCCCTGGTGCTGAGCACCATCATTCATCCCTCTTTTCCAGCTTATTTTAATATTAGGGTATAGGAGATTTTTGCAATTTTAGGAAGCCCCTAGGTAGTCCTGTAAAGCCCCAAAATCTCACAGCTTAATTCCATTCCTAGGTGGCTTAACTTTAAGTGTAAAGTGGCCCTTTTTCCTGTTTTCAATTAAAATTGAGCATAGCTTATTGATGTCTCAGCTTATTTTAGGGTTTATTTCAGCTTCCTTCAGCAAACTTAGGTAATGTTAGCCATTAATATTAAGTTAGTTCTTAGTTTAGCTTAATTTAACCCCTTTAGCTCAAAGAAAAAGGCTAATAAGCTCTCTAAGCTTTTTTACCTTCTGTCAGCTGATTCAGCTTATTTTCTAGCTTATTGTGACCTTTTTAGCACTTTTGGCTTTTATTAAAAGTAATCCCCTTAAGCCACTCTCTAAGTTTGCTTTTTGGAGTTTTGTCTAAAAAGTTCTTTTTGGCTTTTTGGACCTTCATGGATAATCGGGCTCAGGTTCAGGGACCATTTATGTAACTTTCGATTTTCTTGTTAGCACAGTTAATTCCTTAGGTTAGATTCTTGTTACACTGTTAGTCCTTTAGGGTATTACACAGTTAGTCCTTGTCAGTTAGGTAGTTAGATTTATTTAATTTAATTAATTAAATTTAGGGTTTAATTTAATTAGTTTAATTAATTATAATTGCTACAGTAAATTTTGGGCATTTTTACATTTTTAACTTTGTTAACTTTTTCTTTATTTAATTTAAATTTTCCAGAATTTTTAGACTTTTATTTTCTGTCTTTTTCTATTTTCTTAATTTTAATTAGTGTTTAATCTTTAAAAATTCATAAAAAATACAAAAATTAACAAAAAAAAAATATTTTTCTTTTTTAGAAAATTTTCTTTAATCAAATAGTTTGTATAAAAATACTAAAACTGTGTAGTCTTTTTGCCCAAATTTCAGTTCCGGGCTCGTTTACGAGTTCGACTTTTTCGTTTCTTACCGTTTTGTTCGCTTTTTAACTCCGATTTTGAAATTTTTTACATTTTCTTTTAAGTTAGAATATTTTTAATTTATTTAAATTTTAAAATTAATTTTATGACTTTATTTTTGTAATTTTTAGTTTTAGCTTGCGATTTAATTCCCGGTAGTCTATAATTGCATGTTTAATTTAGTTTATTAGATTTAATTATTTTAGTTAAGTATTTTTAGCCTAATTACGTTCCCCGTAGATTTCTTAGGATTTTCATTGCCATTATTTATGCCCCCGTAGTTTAGGATTTATCCGTATAACTATTTTTGTTCCCCGTAGTATATTTAAGATTCCCATTTCCACTCTAGTTTCCGTAGAATAATTTTAGTTTTCTTTAATTAATTTTAGTTTATCTAGTTGAAAATCAAAATCAATTGTTTCTCAATTCAAATCATCAATTCATTCGTATCGATTTACCATTCCAGCCTCGTTGGGGATTTACGACCCGAGAAAGCTCTATACTACTTCTCGGTATCATTGACTCTGCTTTTAGACTATTCTTACTATATATTTGATATTTTATTATATTATATATATTTTAAGGTATAGTCTGAGCTGATTAAAGTTCTGATTTGCATCCTCAGTGGATACCCCTGCCCCATGAATCTCTAATTCACTCAAAAGACTTTGAAACCTGTCATAACCTTTATGTAGTCCTTCTGAGTTTGATATAGAGAATCCTTCAAACTGTTGCTTTAGGATATACTTTTGCATCTTCTTTGATTCATCATTTCCACCAAATCTAGATTTGATAGCTTCCCACATCTCTTTTGCATTAGTCATCTTATGAAATTTAGCAAGATGATCTTCTGGTAAAGCCATAAGCAAAGTGGTCCTTGCTTTTCTTTCTTTTTCTCTGGCTAAGATTTCTTCTGCAGTCCTTGGAGGCAAAACCTTGATTTGACCTTGTGTATCTGTGGTTATTGACACAGGACCATTTCCATTTTGTATAACTTCCCAGATAGGATATTCTGTATAGGCTAAATAATGTTCCATTTTCATGGCCCATATATCATATTCTCCATTTTTTAGAATAGGAAGTTTGATGGTTGAAACAGTGTGAGGAGTTTGTTGTGTTGGTGTTTGTGATGGTGGTGGTGGTGGTGGTGGTGGTGGAGGTATTTCATCTTGTGATCCAGCCATTGCTTTGTAAGATAGGGGTTTATAACTGGTTTTTGTTCTTCTTACTCAGAGTTTCTCACAGGCTCTGATACCACTTGTGAGTCCCAAACTAAATCGATCTTTGCAGCCTGCTAAGGGTGATAGCCAACTTGTATAATACAGATTGACTATAGAGAAAACACTGACTATGTATACTTATTGTATATGCGGAATCTATACAATAATATTAAGAAGAACAATGAAAAACTAAACTTTGATTTCAATTAATCTGCTTTAACTGATTATAGATTAATAACTATGAGATATGATTGTATGAGATGAGATCTGTGTGTTCTATTGTTGTTGCATATCTCTCTAATGCCGTAGGGTTCCTTTTATAGGCCAAGGATAAACCCTAACAGGCTTACAAAATGCGTAAAAGATAATACATATCTTTTCTTATAATATCTCATACATATCTCTTAAACGGTACTAACTAATTTATACTAACGGTACTAACTATCTGAGCAGTACTTAACACTTTATACTGTCAGTACTAACTATAACTATCGGTACTAAGTTTATAACTAACGGTACTAAGTCAGGAATGTATAATTCCCAACAAACGGCTTCTGGCAAAGACTTCTCAAATCCGTTAATGGTTGATAGTTTGCCAAAAACTATATGGTTCTTAACTGACCATGCTTCACAGTAAAGAGTTGGCTAGTCCAAAGCAAACGGCTCTTGGTAAAGACTTCTTAAATCCATTGATAGTTGATAGTTTACTCAAAACTATATGGTTATCAATGCACCATGTTGTTACAATGAAGCATTGGCTATTCCAGAGCAATTCTAGAGCAAACGGCTACTGGTAAAGAAACATCTTATCCGTTTATGGCTGGTAGTTTGGCAAAAACTACAAGGCCAACTTAGTTGGTGTTGCTGAGTTGCTGAGATGCTGTGATGATGACAAAGACTAGAAGATAAAGAATTTCAAGATTACAAAGTAACAAAAGAGCTCAAATTCATTAAAGAAAATATTAAAGAGTAAGCAGTGTGTTTGGATACATCCTTCAGGTGTTTAAAAAGCTCAAACTAAAGAAACATCAAGGTTAACAAGTGAACATCATGTTTAGGGGAGAATTGTTAGGAATTATGTTTTCCTGAGTTAGTACTGTTAGTATTAGTTAGTTAGTACTGCCAGTATATATGTTAGCACTGGTAGTAGAGTTAGTACTGCTAGCATATATAGATAGTACTGCTTAAGTGATATGCATGAGATATATTAGGAATAGATATGCATGATCACTTAACTCATTTTGTAAGCCCATTAGGGTTTCCTTGGTGTATAAAAGGAACCCTACGGCACTAGTTAGATATATAAGTTTCACAAACATTTATATTTAGTATTTTGTAACCTAGCAGATTAATAGTAATCAAAATCTGTTTTATTCATTGTTCTTCTTAGCAGTATAAGTTAGTTTCCGTATAACTTATATTGTTCATAGTCATTGTTTCTCGTGTAGTTAGTTTGGATCTATCCAGATTGACTACCACCCTTAACAGGCTAGAAAGATTTATTCAGACTGGGATCAACACGACGTTTGACCGCGCGACCGTTAAGCGTTTTGGGCATCATAAATATTATGACGCGCCCCAACTTATTTTATTTTTTTGAGATTTATATTTTTGACAAATTTCGTCATTTTTTTCCTTGTCATAAGACGGACTTGTGTTTAAAGTGTACACATCTTATTAAATGTTTTAAAGTAAATTTAGCGGGACGGAATAAAAATATTTACGAAAGTGGTGCGACTCGAGTTCTTGGCCGATTTTAAATAAAAGAAATAACGCTTTGTACTAGTTTTAAAAGGACTAAAGGATGGAAGGACTAAAAGTGTAAAAACCTCAAACTCTTTTCCTATAAAAGGAAGCACACACACACTTATTTTCTCTTTAGTCAAAAAAAATCTTTCTCCTTGCTCCTCCCTAGTCCACGTCTGGCCAAACAAACAACACCCTATTCCGATCAAATCTCTGATATGCATTACAATCTATTTACATATTATTGATCCTTGTATCAAGGGCTACACATCCCACTAAAAATATTTCACATGCATTGAGTTTTGAAGAAGTTAGATTTTTGGTTGGTTCTTGAACATTTCGTGTATAAGAGGGGTGTTTGTGAAGCTAGATAAGTGTTTTAGAAGTGTTGGTTTGAATGGAAAAAGCTTCGGTCTCGGTTTCGGGTTGTGTTCGAGTTCGAATAAGGAAAGAAAGGGAACGAGTCGAGTCCGATTGTACACGAGTTAGCTTAATCAAGCTTTGTAAGTATTTTAATTAATAGTGTTATTTTTATTTTTGTGATTCGATTGATTTTTGATGATTGTATGTGATGAAATCCGAGGGATCTTGCATTGTCTAGTTTAGATTTGGTGGTTGGATGATTGAGAGAGTTGAATATTGTTTATAGACCATTTTAGAAGTGCCGTGAATAAGATTTTTGGTCAATATGGACTTTTGGCGCGATGTGTAATGCGCGATTTTGAGCAGAAAACAGAACACGGAAAATGAGGTCCGAGAAATTATAAAATCTGATTTTGGTTTGGAAAATATGGTAGAGGGTATTTTTATGAGTGTTTCGGTAATTCGAACGCCCCGTAACGCCTAATAACGAAGAAGTTACGGCGAAAACAAGATTTAAAAACTATTAAATTTCCAAACAGCTATTAGAGTTTTACTAGTTGCTGGCTGATTCAAAAACGTCCGATTTGAGCACTTTCGAGTCTGTTTCGGCCTTCCGACAAAACACGAAAGTTGCTCGGAATGTTGATTTACTTTGCAGCGAGGTTTGCCAGTTTTAAAATCAAGTAATAACGTGTCAAAACCCAAGGTCAAATTCTGCACTTTTATTTAAAATGTCATAAGTTCCGGCAGAAACTTGCAGGGGCATTTTGGTCATTTTCCGTCGAGTTTCAGGTCTCGACTAAAACTAAAAAATTGTCCGGAACGTCGTTTTGCATAAAATCTCTTTAGAGTCCGAGTCATTAAAATGTGATATAATGGGTCGTTTCGAGCGGGTCAGATTTATTAATATATGTATACATAAAGTAAAAGTCAAATGAAGTCTAACGTTGACTTTTAAAAGTCAACGGGATGAGGTAAAACTTGTTGAACGTCTATAAAAATAATAAACGCTATTATTGTTACGAATATAATATTTTAGACTTAACGATTGTTATGAGCGAAGAAGATACTAAAAATAGTAACTTTTGAAATATTCGGATATAACACCAATATGAGTAAACGTTAACCAAATTGAGCGTCGAATGTGCGATGAAATAAATAAATATTTCTATAAATATAAATAGATGTCGAGACTTACTAAAAATGGTAACTTTCTGAAAATAGTAACTTCCTAAAAATAGAAAGTTTCCAAAAATAGAAAGTTTTTAATGAAGTATTGTGACGTGTAACAAAGGGAACGACCGTAACCTAATATTGTGGGGTTTTAGGATCTAAAGTGGATTTCTCATCACATGTATGAATATATACTATATATATATATATATGATTCTGTTGATACGATGTACGCATCGTTGACCATATTTTTCGGTATAGTAATCGAGCGACGTAATTTATAGGTCGTGATCGTGTTCGTTGATTTTTCGTGGATTATTTCAATTATTTGATCTTCGGCTTAGATCAAGGTGAGTTCATAGCCTCGCTTTTAAATGTTTTGTAAACCCGCGAGGGGGATAATGCTTGTTTTGAAAAGTGAACGCAATGTGTTTTTGATACGTGATATGATTCTATTTACAATTGAGTATATGCCTTTCACTGTGTGACCATTAGTTGCCTAGTTATAGGTAAATGCTAATCTATTAAATAGATCTATTATGTTTTGTTAGATTTGAGTAAAAGACTCGGTCACCTCATATATTTATTGTTTATAATAGTTCGTAGTTTAATAGTTAATCGTATGTCTTTCGGTTTTAAGCCGGGTACTAATACCTGGTATTTTGTAAAAACTATATAAGCCTCTTCCAACTTTGGAAGAGGCAAGCTAGTCACAATCATTTTCCTTTTACACATACATTTCTCTCTCTAGAAATATCTCTCTATGTGTTTCTCTCTCTAGAAACTAGCCCAATCACAAGAATCATCACCCGTGTTATGAATTAAACGATCCTACAATTGATATCAGGGCCTCGGTGGATTCGTGATTGATTCGTGTGGTTAAACTAGCTCAGATTCGTGCTCATTTTGAACCAAGAACACCTTACGGCTCAAAAATCTTTTTGGGCTTAAGTTGTTGGTTAATCGTGTTGTTTTTCTTGTTCTACATGCTAAGGAAGTAGTATTGTTGCTATTACAAGTGATTAACAAGGCTCAAGATCGAAAACAAAGCTATAAGGGTCGGATTATTACTTGTGTTCTAAGTGGAGAGTTGTGTCATTTTGGAAGATCCACAAAGATATTTATATTATTGTGTGTTTAATCTCCACTTAGACACTGAGTACTACATATTTTAGCTATGATCCATGCTTAATAAGCTCATTGGAAGTATTTTTGCAAAATTTATCCCTAGTGTTCATCATGGTGGTTTAGTGAAGTAGGGGACATAGATCCACGTTTTTAGGAAAAGTCAGATGGCGAGTTGACCCAGTAAAAGGCGAGTTGCCTTATTTAATTAAGAAAATAGGCGGCGGTTTGTTATTTGGTGGCGAGTTGCCAAAAACAGTGGCGGTTTGCCTTTCTTATGGCGAGTTGGTTGATTTGGTGGCGGTTTAACAAGTTATGTGGTGAGTTGATTATTAAATTGTGCAAAAAGAAACGTTACTTTGCCAAAAGTTTGAATCCACGGCGAGTTGCTTAGGTTATACTAGACGGCGAGTTGTTAAATTCAAAAGGTGAGTTACTTTGCATTATTGCCGGCGAGTTAGCTATTATTTTACACGGCGGTTTGGTGCATTATTGACGGCGAGTTGGTCTTTGTTAGGCAGCGGTTTGCCCACATTTTCAGTGGTGATTTGGTGGTTTTCTAGCAGGCGGTTTGAGTTAATTCAGGAGGCGGTTTGCTTATATTTCAAAGGAAATTATTTACTTTAGGCAAATTGGACTTTGGACTTTAATTGACATTTAATCAAACATAATCTAACATCAATAACATCTAGTTATACCATAATCAAAGACGTAAAGGACATTAATCAAACAACAAACGAACCTTAACAACAAACAATTATTCATTTACAGTTTTCTATTGATTTTGTAAAATCCTGTTATATCCTTTATCGGTTTAAGTCTTAGACTTGTAAAATCCTATAAACAATAAATCAAGATGTCTAATATGTCAGAAGATATCCAGTATACCAGTTCAGATACACGCCCACCAATGCTTGATAGAACAGACTTTGAATCATGGCAACAACGGATTCGTCTATATTGTTTGGGAAAAGATAATGGAGAGAATATAATGAAATCAATTACTGAAGGTCCATTTTAAATGGGAACAATGAGAGATACCCTTACTGAAGGAGGTGAGGGTGCACTTCATCTAGGTCCAGAACGTGCTAGAGTCTTTGCCGACCTTTCAGCTGAACAAAAGGACAGGTATAAAGCTGACATTCGTGCTACGAATATCTTACTTCAAGGTATACCAAAAGACATCTACACACTCATCAACCACTTTACTGACGCCAAAGACATTTGGGACAATGTGAAGATGATTCTGGAAGGCTCTGAGTTAACAAAGGATGACCGAGAATCTCAATTATACGATGAATTTGAACACTTCTGCCAAATCAAAGGAGAAACCATTCATGTATACTATGTCAGGTTTACAAAGCTCATTAATGACATGAGAAACATCAAGATGACCATGTCCAGAATGCAGCTTAACTCTAAATTTGTGAACAACATGTTACCTGAATGGAGCAGATTCATAACTGAAGTAAAACTCAACAGAGGTTTGAAAGAGTCTAACTTTGATCAGTTGTATGCTTACTTAAAGCAACATGAGGTGCATGCTAATGAGAACAGAATGATGATGGAAAGGTTCATTCAACCAACTAATGATCCTTTGGCACTAGTGTCTAATGCCTCAGTTCAGCAATATCCAACACAATCATCTGAGTCTCCACAATTCTCAAATCAACCATCACTTGTTGATAACTGTCAAATGGACACAGGAAGCACTTCAACGGATAACTTGATTGAAAGCCTAACCAACACACTTTCCCTCCTCATAACGTCTTCTAATGCAAGGAACAAAGCTACAGTTCAAGATGACAGAGCTTCAACGGATAACTTGATTTCTTTAAATGGCGCTCCTGGATTAGAGCTTGTCTTTAATCTTCTAGGGCTTCTATTTTGATTGATGGTAGTCCTACTTTCGAATTCTCTATTAAACGTGGTTTACGGCAAGGAGATCCCCTATCTCCTTTTCCTCTTTATTCTTGCTATGGAAGGTCTTCATGGTGATATATCTAACACGGTTAATTCTGGTCTCATCGAGGTATCAAGCTTGGCTCTTCTGACATCACTTTATCTCATTTGTTTTATGCTGATGACGTGGTTATTACTTCCGAGTGAAATTCTGGAGACCTTGACAACTTTCCCTTCACATACCTCGGGCTACTGATTGGATCTAACATGAATCTTACGTCTAGCTGGAATATTTTGGTTGAGCATTTTTCAAAAGAGGCTTTCCTATGGTAAAGCTAACTTATTATCTATTGAGAAGGGCGCTACATCTTATAAAGGTGTTTCTAGAAAGTCTCAGCATATACTACCTCTCGATTTTTAAAGCTCCCGAGGTAATATTAAAATCTTTAGAAAGACTTCGTTCTAGATTTTTTTGGGGCGGTTCTCAAGACGCCAAGAGTCTAGCATGGGTTAAATGGTCTAATCTTCTCCCTTCCTTCGAAAAAGGAGTCTTGAACGTCTGTAGTTTAAAGGCTTTCAACCTTGCCCTTCGTCAAAAGTGGCGTTGGAGGTTGTTCTCTTCCCTGAACGTTCATTGGGTTATATTTATTAAGGCGTTGCATGGTCAAGAGGGTGGCTTGGATCATCAAGGTTGTAATTTTAACGGCACTTGGTCTAGGATTGTTAGTTCTTCTAATTTTCTCCATTCGAAAGATATTATTCCGCTTAACTCATTTCGTTTCAAGGTGGGTTGCGACACTCGTATTCATTTCTGGAAAGATATATGGATTGGCGATTCCCCTCTTCATATTCGATACAACAGGCATTATAGATTGGAACAAGACAAAGATTATTTTATCATTGATCGTATTGTCAACATGTCAATGACTCCTGTAACTGGCTATAGGGCTGAAATTGGCATTCAAAACATAGGCTTACTTGAGCGAATTACTTCTGAATAAGCCAGGTTTGTTGGATCTTAAAATTCGGAAGAATGATATCTTGTATCTGTTCGATGGCTGATGGATGGTGTTTTTTCTGTAGGACGTACTCCGCGTGTAATTGACTCCAAGCTCTTCTACTTCCATGTTGCCGGCTAATACTTGGGAACTAACTCTCCGGTAAAGTAAATATTTTTTATGAAGAATGTCTTTAGACCGGTTACCTTATCGGCTAAACCTTTCGGCTCGTGGCATCGACATTCCTACGATCTCGTGTCCATCATACAATGGTAATGTAGAATGTGCTGACCAGATTTTCTTTGAATATGATTTAGTTAAAGAGGTCTGGTCGCTTGTTCGTAAGTAGTGTGATACTCCTTTTCCTCCATTTGCGTCTTATGATGTCTGGAAAAATTGGATTTGTTCGTGGTATGCTCCTAAAGAGAAATCTCGTCATTTATATGTTATCTTCGCAGCTTCATTTTGGTAGATGTGAAGATATCGTAACATCATCACTTTTTATGCTCAACCGATGAGGAAAAGCGATCTGTTTGATAATATTCACTCTTCTTCTTATTCTTGGCTTTCTCATAGGGGACGCATAACGAGTAATTGGCTTGAATGGCTGAAAAATCCTTTGTTGCTCGCGAGTTCGTGACGAGTTCAAGTTGGAGAACTAGTTCTAGGCCTCTTGTTTCTGTTTGGTACTTTAGCTTCATTGTTTCTAATTTGTTTCATTTACTCGAGGCTTGTTTGGGTCTACATCAAAATCACTCCGGAGTGAAAACTGGTGGCTCGACCTCCGTGAGTGGGGATTTTTCTCTTGTCTCGGGTTTCTAGAAATTGACAAGAGTTTTTTTATCTCTTTTGTAGTCCTCGCAGTTAAAGCCTCGAGTAGAGTCTAGATTATGTTGTTTGTGCTTTATTCTAGCCTGTAATGTTTTTGCTTCTAGCACCTTGCTAGTAGCAGTTATCTATATCTCTATAATAAAAGAAGCTTTTTTTAAACCTTGCCATGTCATTTAATCCATATGGCGCTCTTGACACGTCACTAATGCCACCTCAACTATTCCATGTCATCTATCACAATTTATTTTTCCCTTCTCTTTAGGTTGCAATGTTTGACTTTCAGATCAATATTAAAAACTAAACCGACACAAATTTCAATGAAAGTTTGACTTTTCACTCTCAAACAAAACTATATGTTCGTTACTTTTTTAAATCAAATCAATATCAAGTTATTTCCTAATTTGTATACTTACCTAATTTGTATCACACTTTATTTCCTATACATGTATATTATATAACAACCTGCTACTTATTTTTGGTTTGTATCTTTGTAAGTATGTTTCAATATTTTTTTTAAATACATGATTTTATCACATCTTCACGCATTGTGCCTCAACCCTATAAAAATGATACATATGAGGTATCACACATTTACAATACGCATTCGATCGTTTACATCTCCTTTGTATTCTATCACTAAAAAATGTCCCTCATGGTTACCAAAACTAAAATGATCAAGGAGTTAACACATCAAGGTAATGATTATACGTGAATTTGTACCGTGTTGACTATTTGACGGTTGTCAGTTTATTCAGAATTTGTACCGTGTTAACGGTAGTGAAATTATGAGATTCGAGATGTTTCATGGTTTATTGTTTATAATAATCCTTTTTAGAGGGTATTATTATGTTATAGATGTTCCGGGTGGTTGACCCGTGAATCTTTAAAAAATGCCGAAAACGAGTCTCGACACGTCCATTAATGTCCAAATAAGATTTTGGGAGGTTTAATATGGAAATATATCAAGTAAATACTCTAAGTTATTGGAAAAATATTTTTAAGGTTAATAAAAATGCTAAGTAACTTCGAGAAGTATTTTACAATAACGGTTTTTGAGTAATTAGTGAACCCGACACGGAAAAAAAGAAGCCCGAGACCCCCTTGGATGCTCTAGGCCGGTCGAACCCCCTTGGAGACAAGGAGGCATATTTTTAGGGCTTATGTTTATTTCTACAAGGACTATAGATATTTCTTTTCATCTCATTTCAAGCATTATCTTCACACACACAAAAATCATTTTTATTCTTCTCTCTTTCTCTCCTCTCTTGCGTCCGATCTAAGCCAACACAAACGCACACTTTATTTTTGAAATTTGATCAAAAACATGAGAGTTTAAGTACTTCCGAGTTGATTCTAGTGTTCGGGTATTCATTAAAACAATGTTTGGGTTGTTCGGTTCGCGTCGAAATTTATTTTGAAGATCATTTTTGTAAGTTTTCCAAATTTAAATTTAACTTGTCCTTTTGTATAGTTAATGGTGCATAGATGTTAGTTGTACGGCCCGATCGTTTAAAATCGAAAATAAAAAGTTTGCAAATGGTGTATAGGGTTCGGTTTGGGTTCGAACCAACATAAAAGAGGTATAGGGTTTGTTAGTTTTGATATTGTGGTCGTGATAGTTGAAAAACATATATTAGCTATGTAGCTTATTTTGTATATGGCTTATTTTGGCTTATCTATAGGTTTGAATGGCTTATTTTGAGCTTACTGGCTCTCGAAAATTTGGGGTAACACAAGAAAAGTATTTTTGGTTATTACTCTAATATGTCGTATTATTGTGGACTATTATTATAGCTTATGGTGGTAACTAAATATGATACGTAGCTTATTAGCTTATTTTTAAGCTTGATATATATATTTTTGGAGCTTGGGGGCTCACTACCCAATAAGCATAAACAAGTCGTGGCTTATTGATGGCTTATTGTGGTCTGGATTATTTGGTTACTTATTATATTGGACTTATATTTACTAATGAGCATTGATTTTGAGCTTAGAACGTATATTGGATATATAAAAACCTTCATGGATCCTTATTGGGCCTTAAAGCCCAATAACTTAAAATAGCCCGTCATAAGGATATTGGCAAACTTTGAAATGTGAATGTTGATTATGAAATTGTATTTAAAGGTTGTTTTTGGTGAAAAATATGGAAATTGGAAAACGGTGGCGACGTATAGAAACGTGTGTTGAGGTGAGAGTAGTCGTGACCAATAGTGGTATTAAATTGATGAAATAGTGTTTGAACACACGTTGTATGTGGAGAAGCGTGTTTAAAAACACTTTGGGCAACTGCTGACCACGGTATAGTTTCAGCGTTACGGGTCATGTCGATGTGGAATCTTCGAAAAAGTTTATACTTAGATTTTTTTCTTAAAACGCGATTTTCTTTTTAGTAATAAAATATTATTATTTTATTATTTTAATACGTCGACTAAAAGACGAAAGTATATTTTTTCTCGAAACCTTTCTAAAATGTATAGTATAAATCAACGTTTCATTTCGTAAAGCATAAAGGGTATATTTATGGTAACTAGGTGTACCGAATGGATTTATCGAAGTATACTTATAAGTATTTATTTTCTTATATTACTTAATTATTCTTCTGAAATAATATACGTATGTTATACTAAGATGTGAAGTGAGATATAGTATCATTTGAAGTTAAGTCGTCAACCATCACACCACTAAAACTTTTAAGATAACCGTACAACAAGCATCTAATCCCTATGCATCATACCTAAAAACGATTTTGGTAATAAATGATTAAAATGGGACATTAACTGGACTAGGTCGTGTGCGGACGTTGTTGCATTTGCTTGTGATTTGAGTTGCTATTGGAGACAGTTGCTTGAGGTGAGTTCTCGTAGCCTCACTTTTTAAATCTTTTCCGTTGAGAGAAAATGATACTAAAATGTGTTTTGAACTGTTTCCTGAATTGTGCAAAACGTGGTTTTATTTTTGGGACAATTAATGTGCTTATGACTGCTATGTGAATAATATGTGTTGGTACGCTATGTTGTGTGATCTTTTTGTGTGGTTTTTCACCCTAAATAGCTCCAGCTGGTAGGGTTTAGGTGTGATATGTCATTCGGGGTTGCGACCCTAAGAGCGGTGGTACACGCTGGTGATAAGACTAGCGGGGATGCTAGGTATTGGTACATGATTAGCGGGGATGCTAAGTCATGGGTTGTGAATTGAATTGCAGAAAATATCACTGTCATATAGCATAATTGTCCAACTGTTTGAGATATTGGCACAACAACTGGGTTTTGAGTCAATCAACAGCTCATCAACATTATTGTTTTGACAGTTTTCGGAGTATCATTTTTCAGGTGAAAGTTAATGATCGATAAGTTGTGGTGCATGTAGCAACTTTTTAGAGAATCTCGTAGGAGTCTTGTTTGAGAAGTTTTGCTTTTGGTGTATGTTATGAATTTCTTTTCTTGAGGATATGGAGTTAAGATTGTATGGACCCCAGTGTGGGTTTTTGGTTGTAATAAATGGTGACTATGTGTTGTGTTCTTGTATGGGACATCACTCAAGGTGGTATAGAGGTTGATGGTCATCATGACACTTTTCCATTAATGCATTTTAGTTTTCTCTATTTGTAACTAAATGTTATGATTGATCATATAAGTTGCTTCCTCCCCGTGTTTTTCGCCGCTGACGGGGTGTGACAATTAGAATTTGTAGGCATGTTGCAAATCTTGCTAGATTACCTTGCATATGTGTGTTATTATGGCTATTGTGATGACTGTTTGTTTTGTTGATGCTACATGATTTCCTTTAGTATAAATTTAAATAAAGTTTTGTTATTTATGATACTTTTTATTTCCTTTATAATTTGACAAGTTAATATATAATGTAAATTTGTTGTGATCATGATCCAATTATTTTCTCTACTGTTGTTTTGCTAATTCTCATCCAGCTTGATGTTTATACTAGGAAATATGAAGCGGAACCTGTAAGAATTAGATTAGTTTTTATGTGTGAATTAAACTCCCACATTGTAGTTACGTAATTTGTTTTTTTTATATGTACTTCGTTTGTTTTTTACAAACATATTGAGACTAACTCTGCAAGTTGCTGTAATGCATTTCAATGTGTAAACTAAAAAGATGAAGAAGCTTACATTTTGAGTGGAGAAAATTGGATTAATATACGTTTTTGGTAATAAAAAAAAAATATATTTTAACGTAGCTGTTGTATGCAAGTTTCTTTTCGCCTTGAGTTGTTGTAAAAGTTTTGCTAAGTGTATAAGAATTAATATTCGTTAATTTAAGTATTCAAATTTTTATTTTCAAACTTTCTATAAGCTACCGTGATTTATCACGGGTTTATAGGCTAGCACTTTATATATAAATATTCCTTTGCCGTCACAAAAAACTTTAGTAAGAAGTAAGAAGATATCTAAACACTCAAGATGGGTTAAACTTGTAACACAACGCATTATTTCCTGCAACATTGTGCGTAATATTCCTATTGGTGGCACACTTCATAAATGTTGCGAAGTACGAAATTTGATTTATGTTTAAATTTCGTGTATGTATAAGAACAAGTTATCAAAAAAAAAGGATTAAAGTACTTACATGCCCATGTCAAGAGGGAGATAGCTTGTCCTCGTTGCTACCGCTGGTACATCTAATTAAACAAAATAATTTTATCATAACTGTGATTCGGTGATGGTTAGCTTGTCCTCTGGAAGAACGGCATGGATGATGTTGGAAGAACTGTCGGTTAAGTGGTTTGGTGGGTAACGGAGAAACCTCTGGAACAATGGTGAGATAATCTCACTGACTCGCCGTTTGATATAGATAATAATAAGAAACGGAAAAAAAGAAGAAAAAAGAAACGCCACCTACTGGGCCAAACAAAACAGGTTGTAGTGAGCCTAGACGTGCGCAAACTGGTTAACCAGTTCGGTTCGGTTTCAGTCAAACAGGAACTTGTTTCAGTCAACGAACCAGTCGAAACCGGTTTGGGGAAAACCGGAACCGGTTTGAAACCGGTTTGGGGTGCGGTTTTTGTCGAACCGGTCCCACCGGTTTGGAACCGGTTAACCAAAATCGGTTTTTTTTTTGTTTTTCGTGGTTTTGTACGTTATAAACGGAATAAACTTCAACTTTTATTTAATAGAAAAACCCTAATACATCAGAAACGAAATACATTGGAAATGAAATACAACACAATGCAAGGAAATTTAAAATTCAACATCAACAACATAATGCAAGCGAATTAAAAATACAACATACTAATCGAAAATTAGTAATCATCTTCGGCTTCGTTGCTCATCATATAATCATACCGTGGTCCTCCCGGAGACATAGTGCCTTCGCTGCTAGCATCTAGTGCAATTTCTTCATCGGATAGTGAAATTGCCTTCATATTTGTACACACATCATCAAAGACAACCTTCAAAGTCTAAGGGTGTTTCAAGAGGGCATTTGTCTGGGGTTTAACCTCATATAGCGTCAAGTGATCTTCAAACACCATGCACATCTCTAAAAGACGCCGGATGAGTCTTTGTTCTTTCGGAATTACAAAAACCCTCCACTTGTTGATAATGCGGAGTCAAAGCTTCCGAAGAGCTTGTACAGTTATTACTATCTATGGCCCATAGCGGGAATAGATACGGGAAACATTGTTCCTTTTTTCTTTCCAAAAACCTAAGCACAAACGTGCAAACTCTTTGGATGATATGTGTGACAAAATCCGAATTGACATATCGCTCATATTCGCTAGGCATTGTAGGATCATAGTCATTCATTATTTGGTAAGTGCATTTAAACCGTTTAGCAAACGGCTATACTTATTTCCGTCACTCGCCTTCGATGAAGTAGCCCCACCACTTGTTTGAGATGATTGAGTTGGGTTACCATATTTTGCATAATAAAGATTATACAAACCTTCCAAAGATTCTTTAAAATAACTTTTTGACTTAGATGCAAAAGTATCGTCAAAAAACTCTAAATCCGTACTTATCGACTCGATAAGATAGCTAAACCCCGTTTACATTAAAACATGGATTTAAAGCGGCTGCACAAGTAATTATCGTGGCATGTGTGATTTGAACTACAACACAAAACATGAATTATAAGACAATTCAAAGTGGTAAATTACAAACATACAGCTAGAAAGTCAAAAACAGTCCCCCCACGTTGTTAAAAGCGAAGAACCGAAAATTTAAAAATTTTTGTGTTAGCCTCCCGTACCGGTTTGAGGGGTTGAGAAAACCGGTTTGGGGGAAAACCAGTTTATTTCAAACCGGTTTGATAAAACCGGTCCGAAACCAAAAAAAACCCAAACCAGTTCCAAACCGCCGTTTGGCCTCAAAACCGAAACGGTTTGGTCAACCCGGTGTTGAACCGGAGTTCGGTTTTCCGGTTTCAAACCGGTTCCAGTTTTTAAAACCGGTTTTTTTGTTTACCTCTAAGTGAGCCCATGATCACAACGACAACACCATTGGTCGTTTTTATAATGGCTTTTAAGATATATGATAATTGTAACTAGTTTAAATAAAAGCTTAAACACCAGCAAAAGTTATTATAAATCCCGTATATTAAACTAAAACTTTAAGTAAATTTGATTGAGTTCTAAATCATGTGTTGCACGACACTTTGACTAGTTTGTATAAAAGCTTAAGAATTAATATTGAGACGCGCTTCACATCACCGACGTATTTCACTTTCTTTTAATTGAATTTATCTTAAACCAAAAAACTAAATTTTATTGATGTCTAAACCACGTGCACCAGACTTATATCGAGAGAAAATGATAAAAATGGTCTATTTTACAAACATATTTTACCGACAATTTTTATCCGAAACGTCATTATAACCATGAAAACGATTAAGGTTTCTTGCTACATATTTAACTGGATTTATCACGGGTTTATAAGCTAATATTTTTATATATAAATATTCATTTGCCGTCAAAAAAAACTTTAGTAAGAAGTAAGAAGATATCTAAACACTCAAGATGGGTTAAACTTGTAACACAACGCATTATTTCCTGCAACATTGTGCGTAATATTCCTATTGGTGGCACACTTCATAAATGTTGCGAAGTACGAAATTTGATTTATGTTTAAATTTCGTGTATGTATAAGAACAAGTTATAAAAAAAAAAAGGATTAGAGTACTTACATGCCCATGCCAAGAGGGAGATAGCTTGTCCTCATTGCTACCGCTGGTACATCTAATTAAACAAAATAATTTTATCATAACTGTGATTCGGTGATGGTTAGCTCCTCCAACTTTGCATTTCAGTCTTAATTTTATTTTTATGTGTACTTATTAATTAGTTTTTGAAAAAGTTAAAGAAGTTATATTAAATTGCATTTTATATGCACTTATTAATTAGTTTTGGAAAAAGGTAAAGAAGTTAGTATATTAAATTGCATGTTTAGATGATAACAGGACTTGGCTTTTCCAGTTAAGTCATGTGATATTAAACATACCACATATATTCACCTCAACTTGCTATGTTCAAATGCATGCAAATAAGCAAATTGGCTTGTCCATTATCAGTCAACATGCTGATGGAGAAAACTAGAAAAAACAACGAAGGAAGTGTCTTTTCCTCATCGATCAAGCGGTTTACCTTTTAATCACCCGTGATATTCACTCGTCAAGTATGGGATTGGTTGATGGTTTATAAAGTCTAGGTGTCCCCTCGTCCTTTGAGCTAGCTTTTTGGAGTGAGTTATACACCTAGCTTATGAACCGATACGAGCCCTAGCATGAGATAGGTTCGTATCCATAATGTTCAACAACAACATCCTACGTACGATTATTATTAGAAAGATGGTACCACCTTATGCGTGTTTGTTTTACTAGTTCACAGATCAATCATAACACAATTGTTGCACAGTCCATCTATATGTCGGTAGATTTCTAGCGATATACAACAAAACATAACTTCAGCATAATTCAACATGGAAAATGCCTTTGTATGATAGCAACTCGGTCTTTGCAATGGTGATTGTTGCTCTGATTTGTATAGAATACAACCCTTTGTAACCTGCAGTCTGCAGATAACAACATCAAGTTTGATTCCAAAATCAGAATATTTATTTGAAGATTTCACAAGGATCGTAGAAGTGATTTTAGGACGAATATAGAACTTACGGTGCTAATGTAGTTGTCGCCAGTTTTTCTAAGACAGGTCTGGATGATTTAGACACCAAGTTCATCTGCTTCCGAGTCTAGTGGTTCAAAAAGAGCTTCCACTTCAGTGGCTTTAACTTCCTCTAAACTTGATGGATTCCACTTGGGGTTCTAGTAAAGTTTCCAGGAAATAAAAACAATTGTAAGCAACTCGGAAAATCAGATTGATTTCAGGAAAACTGGACTTATGATCAGTCTAACAAGTTAAACGACTTTCGAGAGATTGTAGCAAACCTGATCCTTATCCACCAATACTGCCCTGACCCCTTCAGCAAAATCACTTCGCAGAGAAGACCTTACAGCAATTCGGTATTCGGTTTTCATAACACCATTTAACTATCAACAACAAAATTCAAGCATTAATAAACAATGTTAACATGTTATAACATCCATCAGCAAAAGTTGAAAAAAGAAAAATATATGGGAATCAACCTTAGATAACTCATTTTCATTCTTTCTGTATGCAGCGGCAACTCTGGAAAAATACCTTTGTGTAAGAAAAAGAGAAAATGGAGCACCTTTTTTAATTCCCAAAAGAGCATCTGTTGCCCACTGTGAAACTGTTTACAGGAAGAAATGCTATTAATATAAAATATAAGGTCGAAATTTCAACCCATTTGCTTTGGGCAGAATTTATCCAACGGCTCAAACAGGTAAAATTTAAAACTTAGCTATAATGGGTACGGGTCAAAAGTGTTGGTTGGTCATAAAAAATACCCAATCTGCCCATTCTATAAAGCAACAAAACTGTTTGCGCTTCCAATTCCAGGTTTACCTAAGAGGAGTTGTTCTACCTGTTAAATCAGCACTTTGCTGATGCGTTTCCAGATCTTTCATTATTTCTTTAGCAGATTTATTTGCACCAAATGTTGAAACTATTTTTGGCAATAGTAATTTCAAACGAGACTCTGACTCGGGGTTGCTACTGTGTTTTGCCAATATTGATTGTAAATCATGATGCGGATCCTCAGAACTGCATACAAATCACAAACCCATAAATGATACATTATCAAGGAGTTAGAAACGGGTCAGCCCAAAAACGCTCTTAAAAGGGTGGGTTAGAAACGGGTCAGTCCAAAAACACTTTTTGCCATCATGACACTACCCAGTGTGTCAGATACGATTACAAAAACCAAGTCTTCTCAATAAAATACACTTTGGGTGGCTTTCGACTCATTTGACCCGTATGACTTGTTTCCTTTTTATCTCATGTTTTGATTTTAGCCATTTGACCTGTTAGATATACACCACAACCTGAATCGACCCATTCATAAGTAAATGGGTCTAGATTGCTACGGATACAAGATAGTTAAGTTAATTTAACAAATAGGTTAAGTATATGGTGCCTCGTGTGTCATTTATGTTAAATATATATATGTAAACTTGCAACATATGAATATCTAGGAATGGTAGAAGACATACAAGGTAGCTGACAAGAGAGCCTCTTTAAGAGAACCAATATTTCCAGATGGAACAAAGTGGGTCCCAAGACCTACAAAAAGTGCATCAGCTGGAGTTGAAATCCTGTTTCCCGTTATTCCAAGATAAGCACCTGTTGCACAATAGATTTCCTCTTAACATAACAATATTTCCAACTGCAGTTCCTATACGTGTTTAGAATTTTTTTATCAAAAAGCATCTTTAATAGTTATTTTTGTAACAAAATTGATAAAATTTGTGCTTTAACCAATATGACAACCAATTTCGCAAACCACCTTTATTTGTGAATTAAGTATTTTTCCAAGTATGACTATTTTTGCATAATTTCTCGAGAAAAGGTCAACTCTGCAAAGTCAAAATCTGCAACAAAATAATTGTCACAATTTGAAGAAAAAATCTCCAAAATTATCTTTTTAAAAAAGAATTTACAAAGATTTTTGTATAAACACGATTTGCATGACATCTTGCTTAAAAACTATTTGTAATATGGCTATTTGGAAGAATTTCCTCAGGTTAATTGTTAGTAGTGATACCTTTGTAAGACTAAATACATAAATGTTAAAAAAAGATTGACATATACATACCAACTGATCCTTCGCCTGGACTTTGCGCTGCTATGTAAGAAAACCCGACATCCGGAAACAATCCAATTCCATTTTCTGGCATAGCAAGGAGTGTTTTCTGAAAGACATCATTATTGTAAAATGTTAAAGTTAGGAATCTCATATGTTTTACCAGAAGATTTTCATCAGCTGGAAAGGCAGACTACCTCTGTTATAATTCTGTAACGACCATGTCCAGATAGGCCAATTCCAAATCCCATAGTCACACCGTCCATTAAACTTATATATGGCTTTTTGTAGACGGATATTTTACAAATAAGAGAATATTCAGCAGCGAACACCTGTAGAAAGAAGAATTTTAGTCCCAAGCCAACTAATACAAGCCTAAAGCAATCTATAAGAAAGTTTATACAATCAAACATCTCTACCATCAGAAAAAGAGGTAAACAGTATCGTTATATATTATCAGTAGCGCATCAAAATTAGGACCAAAGGAACCAGTAATACACTTTTTTCTAAAATTTTCATAAAAGACAATCTATGGGAAATTGTCAGAATTAATAGCATAGTAGCTGCAATTACCAAACATGATATGAGTGCTTATGTATTAATACAAGGTAACGAAATCAATCACACGGCTATGTGACGATGCAACACATGAAAACGTGATATTCTACTATACCGGTCAAAGGTTTGGTTTGGCTTCGTTTTCCTCCTGAACAATACGCAAATGTGTCTTAGTTATTGGAACCAACAATGGATTATTCGTTTCAAAGATTATTAATCACCTTGATTTGATGTCACAAATCTTGTATAGAACCTATTTATCAACGCATTATTGATAGTCCCAGGTCAACCTTTTTTATTCAACATTTGAGAGACTGCGATGCTTTTATCACCGACTTGTTTCACACATTTTTACTTGTGCTTCATGACTTGTTCTCAACAATGAATACTCAAACACTCTTAAAGTCATCAGAAATTGTGATGTAATAACCAAACAAGTGAGTATAAGCAGATAAACCAAAAGAGACTGTCCTGGACAATCATGAAAGCATAAAAAAAAGGGTGTACGGTCATCGTGACATCAAACTCAACAATTAATAAAGCTAAAAATGACTATCCCGCCACAAGTTCCAAAATCTTCAACATCATTTACATTCGTGTTCTCCAAAACGAAAACGAGGTTGCACCTTTGAATAGTCCGTATGGCCGCCTCACTTGTAGAAACAAAACTCAGTCTCTTACGAATAACTACAAGCCTAAAGCAATTTGAGGGAAAGCTTCTAAAATCTGTTTATGTTTGTCATTCTTTCTTCCTTTACTTTTTCCAGCTCTATATATTTGCAGGTTGACATAAGCTTAAAAAAAATACGCTTTGATAAAAAGAAAAGAAACAACACTCTGATAAATGTGGTTACTGCAGCATAATGGACCAAATTGCTTTTGTAAATGCTACTAACTAGAGGTTGTGGTTTTGCAGCATTAGTTGCTTATAGCCAGTTTGGATTTCGAGAAGGTGATACCTAATACATAAATCAAATGTGACGGGTGTTTTATAATTATGTCAAGACTTCCATAACCTAAGATAATCAGTGGTTACGGTACTAATACAAGGTTATAAATCAATTACACAACTATTTAATAGATGCACCACATGTTTAGCACTCTACATTGCAAATCACATCATTGCAGCCAAACCTATCACAAAACAACATTTGTAACAGAACGAACAATACTGAGATACCTGTTTCACAAGAGGTGTGTTTTTGTCCTTTTGGATTTCAGCAACAACCCCCTTTATATCCATTCCTGCATAACCACAAATGTTACTCTTGAAAAACCTTCCATAACTTACTAAAAGATGAAATACAAAACTACATAACCAAATAACATACTGAAA